>PQWD01008910.1:0-20100 GCA_019425675.1 Leucinodes orbonalis | reverse complement strand
TAAGAGCGTCGGATAACGTACATATATTTTTCGAAAATACATTGGTACGTGTCGGGATTTGAACCCCAGCCCTCCTGGCAGGAAGGCGACAGTCCACACCACTGAGCCACCGACGCTCAAATTGTTGTCTTAAATACTCCCTAACGTTATCTAATTCCTTTTTGGTGACAAATAATTTCATAGCCGAATTTTTGAAGGTTCTTTGTAAAATTGGAACTATCTTATACATAGCTTCAGGGGGATTAATTAGTAGACCTGTCTTAATTTTTGGGTGAACGTACTCTTTAATAGCGTTTATGGTATCCTCTTCTAAATTCGATTCTGATAATTGAATACTAGTTCGTGTGTGTGTCACGTAAGTATTCAGAAAATTATCAAACTCGACCACCTAGTTGCGTAAAATAGAACCCCAAATTATAGTTTCTAACGTCATTAAAGCAAAATTAAATATCACTTACTTACTTAGGCAGTAGCCCACGTGCTCAAATTAACTTGATGCCAGTTACGCACCGCAACTAAGTGCTAGTTAAGTGGAGTTCAAGTGTGAGTTGAGTGTACCCTTTTACGTACCTAAGTTGAGTCTAGGTCGGGGGTTTAGTTTGCGAGAGGGGGCGCATTGGAGTATGGGGGCGGTGTGAAGTTTCCTTTTTAGGGTTCCGTAGCCAAATGGCAAAAAACGGAACTCTTATAAATTAGTAGTCTTTCTGTCTGTCCATTCGTCCGGCCGTCCGAATAATACAACTCCTTTTCTCTCCGAAACTATAAGCACTACACTATTCAAACTTTGTATATCTTAATATATTTTGGGGTTCCCCATACATTGAACTGAACCTCAAAAAATTTTTTTTCATCGTCCCCTCATGTGTGGGGTATTAATGTGTAGATCTTAAATAATGGTATTGAGGTTTGTAATATAATCCATACTAATATTATAAATGTGAAAGTATCTCTGTCTGTCTGTCTGTCTGTCTGTTTGTTACGCTTTCACGCCTAAACGGCTGAACGGATTTTATTGAAACTTGGTATGTGATAGTACGTAACCTAGAATAGGTTTTAGGCTACTTTTATTCCCGTTTTCATCCCACTCCCTAAATGGGGTTGGAAGTTTGTATGGAACATCCTGCAATTTTGGTAGTACGACGCTGAAATTTGGTATGCGGATTATATGTCAAAAACGAAAAAATTTGGCATTTTTTTTTTTCAAAAATCCACCCCTAACCTTCAAATAGGGGAGGAAGTATTTATATCCGATATTTCGCAGTTTTAAGGTAGATTTTATTGAAACTTGGTATGTTGATAGTAGGTAACTAGAATAGGTTTTAGGCTACTTTTTGTCCCGTTTTCACCCTTACTGCCCAAATGGGGGTTGGAGTTTGTATGGAATATTCCGCAATTTTAGTAGTACGGACGCTGAAATTTGGTATGCGGACTGTTTGTCAAAACGAAAAATATGGCATTTTTTTTTCAAAAATCCACCCCCAAACCCTTCAAATAGGGGAGGAAGTATCATATCGATTTTTCGCAGTTTTAAGGTAGATTTTATTGAAACTTGGTATGTTGAGTGGAGGTAACCTAGAATAGGTTTTAGGCTACTTTTTGTCCCGTTTTCACCCCCCACTCCCTCAAATGGGGGTTGGAAGTTTGAATGGAACATTCCGCAATTTTTGTAGTACGACGCTGAAATTTGATGTGCGGACTGTTTGTCAAAACGAAAAATATGGCATATTTTTTTTTTCAAAAATCCACCCCCAAACCCTTCAAATAGGGGAGGAAGTATCATATTCGATTTTTCGCAGTTTTAAGGTAGATTTTATTGAAACTTGGTATGTTGATAGTAGGTAACCTAGAATAGGTTTTAGGCTACTTTTTGTCCCGTTTTCACCCCCACTCCCTCAAATGGGGGTTGGAAGTTTGTATGGAACATTCCGCAATTTTTGTAGTACGACGCTGAAATTTGATGGGCGGACTGTTTGTCAAAACGAAAAAATATGGCTTTTTTTTTTCAAAAATCCACCCCCAAACCCTTCAAATAGGGGAGGAAGTATCATATCCGATTTTTCGCAGTTTTAAGGTAGATTTTATTGAAACTTGGTATGTTGATAGTAGGTAACCTAGAATAGGTTTTAGGCTACTTTTTGTCCCGTTTTCACCCCACTCCCTCAAATGGGGGTTGGAAGTTTGTATGGAATTCCGCAATTTTTGTAGTACGACGCTGAAATTTGGTATGCGGACTGTTTGTCAAAACGAAAAAATATGGCATTTTTTTTTTCAAAAACCCCAAACCCTTCAAATAGGGGAGGAAGTATCATATCGATTTTCGCAGTTTTAAGGTAGATTTTATTGAAACTTGGTATGTTGATAGTAGGTAACCTAGAATAGGTTTTAGGCTACTTTTTGTCCCGTTTTCACCCCCTCAAATGGGGGTTGGAAGTTTGTATGGAACATTCCGCAATTTTTGTAGTACGACGCTGAAATTTGGTATGCGGACTGTTTGTCAAAACGAAAAAATATGGCTTTTTTTTTTCAAAAATCCACCCCAAACCCTTCAAATAGGGGAGGAAGTATCATATCCGATTTTTCGCAGTTTTAAGGTAGATTTTATTGAAACTTGGTATGTTGATAGTAGGTAACCTAGAATAGGTTTTAGGCTACTTTTTGTCCCGTTTTCACCCCCCACTCCCCTCAAATGGGGTTGGAAGTTTGAATGGAACATTCCGCAATTTTTGTAGTACGACGCTGAAATTTGATGCGGACTGTTTGTCAAAACGAAATAATATGGCATTTTTTTTTTCAAAAATCCACCCCCCAAACCTTCAAATAGGGGGAAGTGGACACAAAACCTTTAAAGTTAGGGAAGGAGAATCCTATAGGATATATATATATATATATATATTGGAAATAGACCCCAAAACCTTGAATGGGGGGAAGCCTATGTATATTATATATATCCACAAAATTGACCCAAAACCTTTTAAATTGGGGGAGGGGGAGGAGGGGATCCGTTTTTGGAAATAGACGCCAAAACTTTTAAACTTGGGCGGGGGATTCCTATGTATTGTATATATGTATACATATTTTCTTTATAAGTTTAAACAGTTTACAAGGTAGAAAGCTAAAAATAAGTATGATGGCTATTTGTCATGAACAATAAATCTTGCATATTGAAGTTTTTGCAAACCGGCCCTTAAAGCCTTAAATAAGAAAAAGAAAAGCAGTGTTGCAGTGTTGAAATTATTCTGTTTTCGTTAGCAAGTGGATGGCTCCACTTTCCTGGTAACGAAAACAGAATAATTTTGTCATCCCGAATTTAACGCGGGCGAAGCCGCGGGCAAAAGCTAGTTTTTCTATAAATTGAATAGTTTGCGCAAAGACACTTCCAAAGTTGAAAAAGTGTGTCTATTTTATGTTACTTGTTGCTGCGGAACCCTCCACGGGCGAATCCGACACAGCTTGGCCAATTTTTTTATGTTATAGGTGTACAGGATGGTCTGGATGCTCACCTAATGATAAGTGTTACGCCTAACCATGACAGAGCGGCATTGAAGGAGACCAACAACTGATAGACAGTTATTATCCTCCATCAATGCCGCACTGCGCCCGCCATCCGAGACGACAGATGTTAGGTTCTTATACCCGTAATATAATTTAACTAGCTACAGTGCCTCATACCGAAACATAGAAGTGCATAACACTCCTGTTTCACGGTACGATATCTGGCACTGCGGTGGTACCTACCTAGACGACTCAGTATCGAATCTACCACCGAGTGTATTAAATGACTGTGTCTAGATGTAGAAAGGAGAAGAAAGATTTGTGTAAATACATACATATTATACATTCTGACATGTTCATGTACACAAATTTTTGTACGGCCCGGGTATCTAACCCGAAACCCTTAGTGTAGCCGACTTCTCAACCATTCCACCAAATAGCCGTACAAAATTATTACAGTGCTTTGTTTGGGACTAGATAGCGTTGTAAGAATGCTAAGAGATATTCATTTATAGTTCACGCTAGTCTAAGATTCAACAGAAAACAATTCCATATTATTTTATCATAAGTGAACAATGCATTTCTCTGCATCGCCGGTGCAGTGCTTGGCGGACGGCCAATGCAACGCAGGACATTTCTGCAACGGTATTACTTGTCTGTAATTATTAATGTGGTATAACTGCATTATGAGCGTCGGTGGCTCAATGGTGTGGACTAGCCTTCCGATCTGGAGGGTGCAGGTTCAAATCACGCCACGTACCAATGTATTTTCCAATATGAAATATTACGTTTATTCGACGCTTTTACGGTGAAGGAAAACATCGTGAGGAGACCTGCGCACGCCTGCGAAGAGATACAAAGGTTATGCGTGGTCGTCCAATCCGCTCTGGGCCTGATGACTAAGGCCTATACACCTGCCACGGGTAGGCTCGTGCCTCTCGGTGGGGACATAATATGACGAGCGGATGATTACTAAATTATCTTTATACATTTTAAAATGTGTTTAGAATGTTATTTATTAATTGGGAAAAAGGTCGCTGGTGGAGGCTGGATGATTAAAGCAGAGGCCTTGGATATCTGGCGTTTAATAGGGTCTCTCTCTCTCTCTCATCATCTGATGATGATGTTGAATAACGACGGCAAGGGATCCTGCATAGAAGTCATTCTCTTCAACCTATCGCAGTCCACTGCTGGACATAGGTCTCCCCCATTTTGCGCCAGATATCCCGGTCCTCCGCTTTTCTCATCCAGCTCCCACCAGCGACCTTCCGCAAGTCGTCGGTCCATCGGGCCGGAGGGCGTCCTACGCTACGCTTGCCAAGACGCGGTCTCCACTCCAGAACTCGTCTGCTCCAACGGCCATCGGTTCTACGACATACGTGACCAGCCCACTGCCACTTCAACTTGCTGATCCGGCGGGCTATGTCGGTAACTTTAGTTCTCTTGCGGATTAAATCATTTCTGATCTTATTCCTAAGAGAGACTCCAAGCATAGCTCGCTCCATTGCGCGTTGAGTGACTTTAATAGAAGTCATTAGTCCTGGAATAAATATAATGTATCCGACCATCCATTTCTCAATTAATTAAGAGTTGTTAATGAAATAAATTAATCATTTATTAATTAATTAACATGTCAAATGGAGTGGAAAGGGAACCATGGCTTCAGTGTAATGCAAGCCGTCTTAATTGACTCATAATTGCTGGATTTTACAAACAGTTGCAATATGGCGGCGGTTAGTGAGGGACCGTGTCGATCGTTAGTCGATACAAATAAAATCAATTTAAAGTTGCCCTCATTGGCCTATGTTACCGCTTGTAGACGTTGTTAGGTGTCGTTAAGTTTGCGAGAGCCACGAAGATTATTTATTTATTTGCAAGTCAAAGGTGTTATTAATAGTTTATGTATATTACACACGTTACACCCCGTCGGGGCACCGCAAAAGTGATTAAAGAGAGTCGGCGTCTTCTTAACAGAGATAATTCATATAATCAATCAACCCATTATCGTCCACTGCTGAACATAGGTCTCCCCCAATGAGCGCCAACCATCCCGATCCTGCACAATTATGAATTCCTATGTTGTTTCTTTTTACGCTCTCTTTTCCAAGGTATTCTTGACAATTATATTCTTATCTGCTGTCCCCATACGGATTGGCCATAATATAACGTAAATAGGTAGCCTATACTAAAAAAAACGTTTAGTTTCGACTTACTCAATACTCAATTTTTTATTGTTCTATAAATGTAGGACAGGTATAAGGGCGCAGCAATTTTAGTGGGACACTAACTAAATTAGTTTTTTAATACATTATCAATAAATATTTCTACTTATTTTATTTATATTAAGGATATAATGTTCTTAAAACTAATGCCTACGCAACAAAATACAATTATTTTCTAGACTTTCTTTATCGATAAAACATATACAACACTAGCACTCGAGTAATTCGAGAGGTCCATTCCACCACAATCACTCGGTCAATCGTTACTAATTCGATTTGATTGCTCATAATTCGTTTGATTTATATTTTTGTGTTACGTGTCTCGAATACTGTCTTTGTTCGATTTTAAATAATTTCCAACTGTATTGTGGTGTAGTTGTCAAAGAGTTGGTTAGTCAAAGGTCGTTCCGTGACCCGGGGTTCGAATTCTTATGGGAAGACCGCATATTGAAAATCACGGTGCAATTTTTCCAGTTTGCTTATATCATTTTTAGGGTATTTCTTTAGTTGTAGACTGATCCTCCTTCCCACATGAGTTCTGTAAAGATGTGGCACTTTTTTAAACATTTGAAACATTACGGGACTTTTAAAGTGGCCGTTGCATTGTTTTTGACATGACACATCACTTTTCCACTTAGAAGCTCCATGAATCTCTATTTGGTCTACTTAAGGTAAGTAATGAAAGGTTTTCGTTTTCTATAGATAAATAAATGCTCCTTCAAAAAGAAATGCCATTTCATATTCCTTTGCCAAACAATAAAATTCGCCCCGACTAAAACTCTGGATTCAATATTCAAACGTCTGTCCAATTCGAATTCAAATTTGGCGCGCAGCGGCCATTTGCAAAACCTAATTTATCACTGGCCAGTTCCATTTAGTTCGTATTATGAACTGCTGCGTTTTAACCCATTTTGAACCAATTCCTGCCAAAATAAGGGTACAAAAAGTTAGGTGCAGATCGATCTGCTTTTTACAACTTTATTAAAAGTTTTTAAAATATTTTTTTCTCTCGTAAGGGTGTTACCAACCATTTTACTAGTTTTACTACATTTTTTAATTAAATTTTTCATTTTCATGGTTTAATGAACATTAGTTTTTATCATAATCTTTACAGCCTCTTAATATGTCACTGTTTGCGTATGTCTTTTCTACACGGACTGACTTCAGCAGTCGATATCCATCTGCTACCCGCCTTAACCAGGTCATCGGTACATCTAACGATATTAAAAAAATGCCAATATTCAACATCTTTAGAAACGATCCTAAGTATTTCTAAATTTTTCAACTTTATTAAATCTAAAGAGCGTCGGTGGTCAATGGGTGGACTGTTGCCCTCCTGAACGCAAGTAACAGCTGTGTGCAATCCGTTAAGACGTAAAGCAGTAACAAACATACTAACTTACAAACTTTCGCCTTTTACAAATAAAGTATCATGAGTAAAACAATCAAAAAATATTTATCTCCCTACCGCATCCTTATTATTCGCCCATAAAAGCTCGCACACAAATAAACAAATATGAGCTTGCAAATATTTTAATATCGGTCAAATAACCATCAATTTCTTACTTCTTATTCAATAAATTACATCATTGCCTTATACAATGAATGGAAAAAACATCTTTATTGCTGGAATATTTAAAATACACATTAAAATAAAATTTTATCAAAGATAATGATAGGGTTGAAGAGAATTCAACCTTCACGGTCTAAACTAAGACTCAAAAAAGCATGAGGTCTCATGCAAATCTCATTTATTTTTAATCTGTGTCTACTTTGCGCGGGCAGCATTACAAAATGGCCGCCCAGGAATGAATGTACAGTACAAATTAATTTCCTTTTAAACTGCACGTTCAAATGATTTATTAAGTTGGGCACAAAATTATTGTTCATTTGTGTAACCAGTTCTAACTTTAACTTCAAAGTAATTTATGCAAATAGAATAGGAATTTTTCAATTTGACTTGAAAATATCAAGGGTTTATTAGGGGTTATTGCTTTAGGGTAATATTAATAAGTGAATCCTTGATATTTAACTATAAAAGCTCATAAGAATGTATAATTCCAAATTTTGAAAAAAAAAGAACCCGACGCCTTGTTTTTGCCTATGCATGAATAGCAATATCAAAATAGTGAACATGAAACATCTATACATGCGTGTGTCTGTGTGAGTGCGCGTGCATGCGTGCGTAAGTGTGTATAATCGTTTTTCAGTTTGACAGTTGTCATAATGGTTTATATTACAATTTTTGGGACACAATAGAATCGGCGCATTTCATAATTAGTAGAATTAGGGCCCTTGTTATAAAAATTTTGCAGAATTAGGGAAGGTATGAAGTCTCTTGAGGGAGAGAGATAAAATACTCTCTCACTCAAGAGACTTCATACCTTTTCACCTCACAAAATCCAAGTGGTGTCATGGTTGGAAAGTATTAGCTAATACACCAAACGACGAAACACTTCGAGAAAAGGTAGGTAGTGCCCTTGCGCTTCACTTGGCTCGTCAATGCCCCCGCCAAGTCGACCCCCCAGATGTATAATAGGTATTTAAAAAAATAAATATATGTATCTTTTGTTTAATACTAGATCTGTGTAAATTCCAATGGTTAATTAATATAACATTTGTGAGTGAATCTTCAGGTTCTGTGATACATTAACGACTTATCATCATCATCAGCTCATTAAAACGTCCCCACCGAGGGGCACGAGCCTACCCGTATAGGGTGATAAGGCCATAGTCGTCCACGCGGGCCCAGTGCGGATTGGACGACTTCACACACAACCTTTGAATCTCTTCGCAGGCATGCATGAAGGTTTCCTCACGATGTTTTCCTTCACCGTAAGAGCATCGGATAACGTACATATATTTTCGAAAATTCGAAAACACATTGGTACGTGTCGGGATTTGAACCTCAGCCCTCCCGGTAGGAAGGCGACAGTCCACACCATTGAGCCACCGACGCTCTAATAGCGCAAACACAATAGCTTGCCGGGGAGCCTATATTTATGTGGCGACTAACCGATCGCCATGTAACCGATACTCGATGCGTTGCGTTTATTTCTCTTTGGATTGTATAAGTTGATCGAAGATTCTTAATTTGCAGAGGCGACATTTCACTTTATATATCACTAGCTTATGCCTGCGGCTCCTCTCGCGTTCAATTCAGGGTAACAAGATTTTTTTGGTTCCGTAGCCAAATGGCAAAAAACGGAACCCTTATAGATTCGTCAAGTCTGTCTGTCTGTCTATCCGTCCGTCCGAATAATAAACCCCTTTTTACTCCGAAACTATAAGCACTACACTATTACGTTTTGATAAGAAACTTGAAAAAAAAAAGAAATTTTAATATATTTTGGGGTTCCCCATACATTGAACTGAACCTCAAAAAATTTTATTTCATCGATCCCCGTGTGGGTTGTGTAGAGCTTGAAAAATGATATTGAGGCTTCTAATATCATTTTTTATAAATTGAATAGTTTGAGCGAGAGACGCCTCCAAAGTTGAAAAAATAAAATCTAAAATAAATATGATGTACATTACTATAAAATAACAACGAAATTTAGTTTGAACGATTTCTGGTGAGTAGTTTTTTTTATCCGTCTAAAACGGTAAACCACATTTTTTTTTATTAAATTTATTTTATGTTACTTGCTGCTGCAGAACCCTCTACGGGCGATTCCGACTCGCGCTTAGCCAATTTTTTTATTATTATCTATAGGCAGACTTTGACCGCCATCTCACCTGTTGGTAAGTGATGAGCCGAGGATGGATCATGCTTTGCCTAGAAACAGCCTATTCACTGTTGCCTTGAAGACGGCCAGGTTGTAATGATCGGGGAACATACAAGGAGGCAAAGAGTTCTATTCCTTTGCGGTGCGCATTACGAACGAAACACCTGATTCAGAACAGAAAAGATACCTCGGAACAGAATATTACTTAAACATGGCACTATTAACGATGCGATTTGTCTTTCTATGGATTTTTAGCTTCCTACTTTGAAAACTGCGAAAAGTCCATTATACAATTTCACGGTATTTGAAAAACTATCCTTTCGTTAAGTCACAGATTTGCCTTTTTTCGATCGGCTTAATCCTCATTGGTTTACGTAAGAATTGGCCTCACTCTGCATCCTCTATCGCGTATATCATGGGGAGTGTTCGAAGGAATTAATCGGACTCGTTCCTGCTGCCACATTTCACCACCGTATTTCTAGACAAGAGAAAGACTAGGTACGAGATGAATGGCGATGAACAGTTACGCTTGCCACCATGCCTGCTATGACGATCATGACCACTCTGCTAAGAGTGTAACGACAAAGAGGAGAGAAGATTTCTGGACAAAACTCACATTTAATCATTCATTAATCACCACCTATTTTTTTATATAATGAAGTGAACAGGACGGTCAGAACGCTCACCTAATGGTAACTGATACCCATGACCATGACAGAGCGACATTGAAGGAGACCAACAACTGATAAACAGTTATTATTCTCCATCAATGCCGCACTGCGCCCGTCGCCCGAGACAACAGATGTTAGGTCTCTTATGTAATACCTTGTGTAATTGCCGGCACAAGATTAAGTGATCGATATAGCCCACAGGATAAGCAAGTCGAAATGGCAGCGGGGAGGGCACATAGTCCGTAGAACCGATCTCCGATGGGGCGGAAAGGTTCTCAAGTGGCGTCCGCGTAACGGGAAAGCGTAGGCCGACCCCCGACCAGATGGACGGATGACCTGGTTAAGGTGGCGGGTAGCAGATGGATGTCAACTGCAAGGGATCGGTCCGCGTGGAAATCATTAGGGAAGGCTTTCGTTCAGCACTGGACATAATTAGGCTGTAATGTTGATGACCTAGATTACTGGAAGTCCTTTATCACGACGACGAAACAATGGAGAGTTATCATTAGCGATATTACGTCAGAAACCCCATGTGGGTTCATTAAAAAAAGAACGCAATTATATTCTGAGAGCGTCGGTGGCTCAATGGTATGGACTGTCGCCTTCCTACCGGGAGGGCTGAGGTTCAAATCCCGACACGTACTAATGTGTTTTCGAATTTTCGAAAATATACGTTATCCGACGCTCTTACGGTGAAGGAAAACATCGTGAGGAAACCTTCATGCACGCCTGCGAAGAGATTCGAAGGTTGTGCGTGAAGTCGTCCAGCCCGCACTGGGCCCGCGGATAGGCTCGTGCCCCTCGGTGGGGTTCATACTAAAGCTGTAGTAGGTGCCTAAGTAAATAAAAATTACTTTATGTTACTTGCTGCTGCGGAACCGTCCATAGGCGAGTCCGACTCCGCGTTTGGCCAGTTTTTTTATTTTATTTCCCGTGACAAAGAACTTTACTTCCATTATTGGTTTAGTTTGTTTAACTCTTCATGACATAGTTAGTCTATGGTCCGCATACAATTTGCATTCGCCCAGCGGCTAAGTTATTGGGGTTCTCGTTTAGTGGGCGGTACGTAGATTCGATGTGTGTGTGGTTTCAAAATAGTATTGACTACTTTTAGCCTGACTTTTTTATAGGACGGTCAGGACGCTCACCTGATGGCAAGTGATACGCTCGACCGATTTAAGGAGATCGATAACTGATAGACAGTTATTATTCTCCATCAATGCCGCACTGCGCCCGTCACCCGAGACAGCAGTTATGGGTCTTTTATACCCGGTAATTTTACTATCTACAGTGCCCTCATCCCGAAACATAAAAGTGCATAACACTCCTGTTTCACGGTACGATATCTGGCACTCCGGTGGCACCTACCTAGACGACTGAGTATCGAGAAAAGTTTTTAGTAAGATTGTTTTTTATTTTTTTTATTTGTATAATATCAATGTATTTTTTATATTATGAATGTATTTACAAAACACATATGTTAGTAGTTAATTTTATCCGTTGCTTAGTACACGTAGTAGTAGTGCTTGCAAATATAAAGGCATTTATTGGATAAAAAAACATAAAGCGTATTCGTTAACGAATACGCTTTCTTATAAGTAAGTCATTTGTAAGTCAACACCTATACACACTTCATCATCATCAGCTCATTAAACGTCCTCACCGAGGGGCACGAGCCTACCCGTATAGGGTGATTAGGCCTTAGTTGTCCACGCGGGCCTAGTGCGGGTTGGACGACTTCACGCACAACCTTTGAATCTCTTCGCCGGCGTGCGCAGGTTTCCTCACGATGTTTTCCTTCACCGTAAGAGCGTCGGATAACGTACATATGTTTTTCGAGAATTCGAAAACACATTGGTACGTGTCGGGATTTGAACCTCGGCCCTCCCGGTAGGAGGGCGACAGTCTACACCATTGAGCTACCGACGCTCAATACACACTTTATTCATGAAAAATTGTTGAAATATGTGTGTCAAAATATATAATAAGATTCCAAATAGCCTAAACATATTAAAAAATACATTATTTGTTAAAAAAATACAGTTGTGGCTTCTTGAGAATAATTTTTATCATGTTAGCGAGTTCTTAAACTAAATATGTGTATCGCTTTAGTTAACTCTTACATGCCATATTTTTGGCGAAACTTGTGAAACTTCATTTGAATATTACCACCAATAATTGTACCATGTTTCATGTAAATAAAGAATTATTATTATTATTATATTGCAAATTCTTCACTTTGGTATTTTTAAAAGAGAACCTTCATTAATTACACGGCACCAACTTCACTGTCTAGAACTATTTAAACTTCAAACTTACGAGATTCTAGCGTTGATTAATTTCAGTCTAGATTGGTACAGTCGGCAGATTAGTAAGACTTGTAAAATCTACGAGTTGTAACTCAAGTACCTACTCGTGCTTTTGAATATATTTTAGAGCAGCACTTTCTTATTTCGTACGATGAAAAAAAATAATTTTTAATTTCAGTTCAATGTATGGGTAACCCCAAAATATATTAATATTTTTCCAAGTTTCCTATTAAAACCTAATAGCGGTTTACAGAATACATAAACGTACAAAGTTTGAATAGTGGAGTGCTTATAGTTTTGGAGAAAAAAGGGGTTGCGATATTGGGACGGACGGACGGACAGACAGACAGACTTGACGAATCTATAAGGGTTCCGTTTTTTGCCAATTGGCTACGAAACTCTAAAACCTATTCAAAGTACTTCAGATAAAATAACCCTAAAAACACTAAGTTGATAAGACTTAAAAAAAAATTGAAATCCCTCCAGACATTAAAACATTTAATGTGATATGTTGCCAAGATGTCCAGATATGGTTTGCACTGTAAGATATCAGAGGCCTTCGTTCACCAGTGGACATTTTAAGTTGTTATGATGATGATGATCCCCACAGTTTTTTCAGTGTTGCGACAATCCATACATGGCGGAATCACTTGATACGGTAAACCGTCGTTTGTCTATCAAATGAATAAAATAAATCATCAGCCGATCATCGTCCCTACCGAGTAACACGAGCCTACCCGTAAAGGGTATATAGGCCTTCGAAAATATATGTACGTTATCTGACGCTCTTACGGTGAAGGAAAACATCGTGAGGAAACCTTCATGCAAGCCTGCGAAGAGATTCGTAGGTTGTGTGTGAAGTGGTCCAATCCGCACTGGGCCCGCGTGGAGGACTAAGGCCTAATCACCCTATACGGGTAGGCTCGTGCCCCTCGGTGGGGACGTTTAATGAGCTGATGATGGAAGTTCTACAAAAACATTTTGTACACCAATGTAATAACTAAACATGGAATTCTGTAAGATTATGTTGAGAAATAAACTATAAATATTATTTTGAGTTTCAGTTAACAATTTTTGTCTGCCAACTGTACTGCCTCTTAAACTACCTCCCAAGGAGTGCGTGAACTTATAATGAGTTCCTCCAGACCCTAGCACTCAAAGCTTTGTCCCGCTTGTGTTTGTGACTCGCTACTGTCTTCGGCTGGCTTTGTCTGCAATTTGTTCTCAGTAGATAAACTGTTTTTTATTCATTTACAATTTGTAAGTATTCTATGATCGTCCGTGGCTCGTTGGTGTAAGATGTTGCATTACAATCTTGAGGGTAACACCCCCAAACCCCTTACCCCCGCAACGTACTAATATATTTTCAAATTTCTAAATTATATGTACGTTTATCCGACGCTCTTACGGTGAAGGAATACATCGTGAGAAAACCTGCGCACGTCTGCGAAGAGATTCAAAGGTTTTGCGTCGGCTTATTCGCACTGTGCCCGCGTGGTCGACGTAGGTCTATACACCCGCCACAGGCTAGGTAGCTCGTGCCCCTCGATGGGACGTATAATGAGCTGATGATGATGATCGTTGTTTAGTACTAATACTATAACTTCCTTGCTTAAATTGGGGCTAAATAGTGATGTAAAAAAAATCAAAAAAAAATGATACTTCTGCCCATCTAAACTTCGACCTGGCATACAAGGACAAATATCATAAGTGCTAAATAATAATAATCAGAAGTGCTTTTTGTAGGACTAATTGATTAAGATTTTGACTTTGATTTTGAAATTATACGATAATTGCCGAAGGAACGATTAAAACATTAACAGACTTATGTTACATACTATTAAGGTGCAAAATAGTTAACCGTGTCATTTGCGCTGCTGAATAACATGGCGCGGCGTTTGACCAATACCGGCACAGCAAGAACACGCGCTGTGCGGAGAGTATTCTGATTGGACAATGCTCCTAAAATTCATATTCTGTATAAATCAGTAAACCTTATTGTCACTTGTGGTCTAAGATCATATCGAATAAAATATTACAAAAGTACAAAGACAAGAGTGAAAATATAAAAATATAAGCGATAATAAACCAAAAACAAATCGATCGTACTTTAAAAAGCCAAATAAAGTACTCCAAAAGTACCTCAAAAGATAATAAAATAAATTGATGCCATTAGCGCGAACGATCCTTATCGCGGCGTCTCGATTTCAAAAAGGCGTAATTTTAAGGATTTCCCGGGTACGGTGACCACGCGTTAAGTTTAAATTGAGACTTCAGTGACGATAAGCCATTCATAGAGTAGGTTAGAGGTTTGGGTTCTACTCGTACTAATTGCCTCCATGGTCTAGCGGGTACAGCGTTCGGCTGCGTGACCCGGAGGTCGTGGGTTCGAATCCCGCGGGGAAGCGTCAGTTGTGCGATTTTTCCTAGTCTGGTTTGGACATTGTAGGCTGTATCATATGAGAAGAAAGATGATTCCGTGCGTTCGTTTGTCCGTAAGCCGTCGGTCCCGGCTACAACCTTAGGATGGTAGTTGTTAACACACACCAATCCACATTGGGCTCGTGTGGGCAATAACCTTAACTCCTGTTGTGACACATTGTAAGTATGAATGCTGTGCGTCAGCAGTTATATATGAAAGAAAGAAAGAAAAAACATTTATTTGCCCACAAATACAAAACAAAACAATTATACGAAAAGAAACCAAAGTAATAAACACGTGAAAAAGGAAAGATTAAACAAAAATAAATGACAAATGAAACAAAAATAAACACAAATAAAAAAATCAAATACAAAAAACGTTATTTGTGGTCAAATGGGCCCTACCTCAGCTTATACTGCCGTGTGTCATTTACAGTTTCTAATGATTCATCAACTTGGCCACGGCAGCGCTGGTTTTCTGACAGAGCCCAATATATATGAGTGAACGCGTCAATCTGCGCACTGATAAACTAGCGTACTAGGGTTTAACTTCGGAATAATAATTCGTTTATTCGGTACCTCTCAGTCGTATACTGTATGTCAAAATCAAAGTCAAAATTCATTTATTCAGATTAGGCTTACAAAAAGCACTTATGAACGTCAAAAAGAATACAAAAAATACAATAAAAAATACATTTAAAATACCAAAGTAAAGCACAATAATGAATTTTGATACTTGACGCTTCGGCGTTTTGGCCTGTTGAGTAAGATGTCATAGTAATATTTTTTATTTTTTTTAATTATTATACACACAGTGATACAAAACAAAACACATATACGGTATTTTTTACAGACACTGCTTATTTCATTCTGACCTTTCTGCTAACAGGCATTCCATATGATTAATGTTCGGAATAAAAGAAAATCAATTCGTAATTTTAAATGTTGATCATAGTTTATTTTTTATTTAATGTAATATGATTTTAAAATTCGAAATAAATGATTTGATACAAACAGGAATATCCTAAATTGACATAAAACATAATCATCCCAACTTGGTAAGTCTCTACCCCCGCGCAATTAATATCAATTAAGCCCCTATCCCGAGGGATGGGTGGTGTAATATCCCTATTTGTAAGGGGCGGTCTGATGAGGCGAGAAATCGCAAACGGCAATATTGTTCGCAATTTAAGTAGTGCCGATTCGATTCCCCGCAAGGGAATTTCAGAAAAGTGTAATAATAGGGATATTTGACTGTCAGAACAACTGAGATACTTTGACAGATCTAATCTGTCAAAAAAAATATATTAAAGGGCGCGGTAGTGGATACCACCCACCAATTCGCGTAGGAGCCACATGATAGATTAGGCTCAAATCTCCTTATAGTCAGATTATGAAAAGGCCTGTGTACTGCAGTAAAACGTTAAGGCTGGTAAGTTGAGATAAACAGGCGACTTTCCCAATGTCCCAATTAAAATATAAAAAACTAAGAAAATGTCATCATCCGAGCCTATCCGTGGCCGGTGTATAGGCCTTAGTCGTCTATGCAGACCCAAGGCAGATTGGCCAACACGCACAATCTTTGAATCTTCGTAGGTGTGCGCAGGTTTCCTCACTATGTATTCCTTCACCGTAAAAGCTTCGATAAAAGTAAATATATAATTTCAAAAATTCGAAAGCAAATTTGTAGGCGATGGGATTTTAATCTGCGCCCTCCAGATCGGAAGGCAATAGCCCGTACCAAGTGACCCCGACGTTCCAAAAAAATGCTCCGAGAAAATGTGATCGCTAAAAATTCTTCTTTTTGTATTCCTCGTCTCACAAAGCTTGGTTATACTAGTGCCCTCTGGGCATACACATCACTTCTATTCGGGTGTCCCAAACATACCTACACCCGCGATGTCTCCAGGCGGCCATTTTGGTTTCCTACATTTTTCCCTTTTCCCTAAATGTCTTGCGGCGATACAAAGACTTTAGTGTTTTGGGGGATATTTCGCTAGCGTTTGATCCAAGTTTGATTGTCGTCATATTACACTGTGCAACTGCCGTACGGCATTAAGATCGGCCAATAAACCAGCCTATAACGTCCAACTGGAACCATACCTTAAACCAGTATTAGTATAATGATACATCAGCATTTTTGTACCAGAAAAGGCGAAGAAATATTATTTTAATACTATTTTAAGTATTATTATACTATTTTTTTTATTTATTCGTCGGTGGCTCAATAGCGTCGATGGCTCAAGTGTGGACTGTTGTCTTCCGACCGGGAGGGCGCGATTCAAATCCCGCCACGTACCAATGTGTTTTCGAATTTTCGAAATTATATGTACGTTATCTGACGCTCATACGGTGAAGGAAAACATCGTGAGAAAACCTGCGCACGACTGACTACGAAGAGATTCATAGTTGTGCGTGAAGACGGCCCACCCGCACAGGGCCCGCGTGGGCGACTAAGGCCTTATCACCATGTACGGGTAGGTTCGTGCCCCTCGGTGGGGACGTTTAATGAGCTGATGATGACTATTTTAAGACACGGTTGTAAGCCCCCTGGCACAGACCTTATCATACATCATGACTACGGGGAGGCGGCAAATACGCAGACAGCTAACCTGGCGGATGGTGGCAACCTTTAATATACCTAGTGATGAAAAATAATTACCGTGGAGTCGACATCGCCACATTGCTCGTCAAGCCCCGATGCGGCTCCCACTCCAGAAACTACCTACAAGATTGAATAGGCTGTTTCTAGGCAGGCATAATCCATCCTCGGTCGCATCATCACTTACCATCAAGTTAGGTGGCGAACAAATGTCTGCCTATAGAGAATTAAAAAAACCGTCTGCTACAACGGCTATCGGTTCTGCTACATTCGGCATACAACGGCTATCGGCGAGCTATGTCAGTCACTTTAGTTCTCCCTCGAATATGAATAACACATTTCATATAGGTATTCCAATTAATTCTAGGGAATAAATCAACATAACGGAAAAACTCCCGTAAATCTGGCTGAATGCCGTAAACATTGCAGTCACAGCAATAAAAATGTGGGTACTTTCAAAGCTCATAATTGTCATGTATAGAGGGCGCGTCTATGGTAGCGACTTCCGGCGCAAGGTACGTCACATCCGGCACTCGAGGTTCTGAAAATTTGTTTATGGTAATAAGGCCTTTTTATTTGCAGCTAGGGTAAAAGAGGGGTGTATTAATATCTGCTTACCATTTGCTTTGGTAGATAACAAAATACTCGAGGAAGACTCCAAATTGCAGCTATAAAAGGGAGATTATTTTAGATATGCAACCTATGCAGCTTTAAACATTTTACAAATACTAAAAATGGGTGCATGATTTATTTAGACGGTAATTGCCAAATACGAAGAAAACTCTCAAATGAGACGTCCTATGCGGCCTTTACTTTTTTTACACATTTTTTTAAAGCAAAAGAATTGGTGTAATTTATTCACAAAAAAATAAATTAAAAATTTCAAAAACCCCCGATACAAGAACTTAAGTAAATTCCCTTTAAAAAGTAAAAAATAGTAAAAGAAACTTAATGTTAAAGTACCTAAGAATATATTGATAATTCTAAAAAAAACCGTCGACAGACAGACAGACACGTCAAACTTTTAACACCCCCCTTTTTGCGTCGGGAGTTAAATATCCTTTCTTATATAGAAGAAATCTGGTGTCCTAAACCAAAGGTTTGGTAGTTTCGGCTTTGCGTTGATAAACCAGTCACACGATAATCGCCGTTCCTCCTTATAATATTAAAGTACATCATCATCATTACAGCCTCATATATCCACTGCTGAACGATTCCCGATTAACAATTATCACGACTATTGGCATCCTATTACTAGGTGGTAGACTCGGTACTGAGGCATTGTAATGACAGATATCATCCCGTGAAACAGGAGTGTTATGCACTTTTGTGTTTCGGGATGAGGGCACTGTAGCCAGTAAATCTTTCGGGTATAAAAGACCTAACATCTGTTGTCTCGGGTGTTGGACGCAGTGCGGCATTGATGGAAAATAATACCTGTATATCAGTTGGTCTCCTTCAATGCCGCTCTGTCATGGCCAGGCGTATCACCTACCATCAGGTGAGCGTCTGGGCCGTCCTAGACACTTTGTATCATAAGAACTATTCACCGACTGACAGCCGACACCCATCTGCTACCCGCCGCTTCAACCTGGTCATGTCATCACTTCAGCCTACACTTTTCCCGTTACTTGGACGGTTCTACGCACTATGTGCCTTCCCCTGCCTACTGCTACTCCAACGTGCTATTCTGGGCTGTGTCGGCCACTATAGATCTTTGACGGATATCCTGGTTCCTCCTGTTCCGGGTATTATTTATTTATTTAAAAACTTATGCACATAAAACAGTGTACGAAGTCGAACTTAATGCCGAATGGCATTCTCTACCAGTTAACCTAAGGTCATGCATGGTCATGAAAGAAATATATATGCGGTAAAAAAAAGGACCAAATAAAATAATAACAGAAAAGTATACAACGAAAAAACAGCTTTGATAAATAAATACATAATTCTTAAGCTATTATTATATACCTAAATAAATAATACACAAATAAACATATAAATATACATATAGGTATAATCGATAGATATACGTCTAATCGGTTATCGCGTGGGGAACACCTAACATAGCATCAAGTAGCGTCCTGACCGTCCGGTACACTAAGTAACATTAAAAAAATCCGCCCATTGTCCGTTAATATTAAACTTGCGAACCAACCCTAATCTATGATATCATTTGGTAAAATTAAAATTGACCCCATCGCCATTTTTGTACATAGTGAAAACCCACAATATTTTCCATTCAGAGTAAATTGCTCGCATCCAAACAACGTGAATGCTACCCTTACTATGAGGGACAGACAGGAGAGAGTGTAAAGAGGTTTTATATTCACGCTCGCCGAGTTCTATGAGTTTTATCTAAGATAATTTATACGTCGGAATCATAATCATAATCATTTCATGATTTATTTAATTATTTGTTCAGCAGCGTTTGTTTCAAAATGTGTGGAGGTCAAAACACTCACCTGATAGTGATACGCCTGACTATGACAAGCGACATTGAAGAGACCAACAAGTCATAAACAGTTATTATCTCATCAACGCCGCACTGCGCCCGTCACCCGAGACAACAGATGTTAGGTCTCTTATACCCGGTAATTTTATTTGTTACAGTGCCCTCATCCCGCAACACAGAAGTGCAAAACATTCGTGTTT
>PQWD01008909.1:0-121364 GCA_019425675.1 Leucinodes orbonalis | reverse complement strand
ATTAAGTTTTAAATAAACTCAAAAACATAATCGGATGTTAAGGATCTTAGGAAAAATTTGGACTGACGCTTTAGCAATTCACTTGACTATATCGTTTTTAGAATTTTGTTTGTCAGTACCGATGATGCAATACTTTCCGTTCATAATATTAAGCCGTCTCCTATTTTACTTCTTCGAGTAAATTTTGGCCACGGTGGTCAATTACCGGACAAATATGCTAAGGTATAGTATATTTGTCAGGTAATGAGATACCTATTTGAAATGCGAGTGATCTCGTGCTTAAGGCTAATTTTCACATACTGTTATAGTAGAGTCATGAATTGTTGAGAGAATCGGATCTTTATTCGATACGCCGGTCCAGTGCATATTAACAAATAGCCAGTGATTTAATAGTAACTTGTCTTGAGTCTGGATCCCCCAAGAGCCGGTTAGAATGGCTGGAGCCCCAAAAGATGTAGGTAGGTCTATTTATTTTCATGTGCTGGATAAGCCATCGGAAACTTATTTTGTAGATGGTTAAAGTGGATTTAAATATTATGGCTGTATAAAGTGCATGGTAGACAACTAAATGTATCTATGTGTGCGTGTGTCAGGTACGCGTACCACCTGCGTCGCTGGGCGCTGGCGAGAGCGGGCAGTGGGAGGGGTGCGGCGGCGCCGGCGCGGTGCGGCTCACGCTGCAGCCGCCGGCCGGGCCGCGCGCCACGCTCGCGCTGCACCACCACGACCTCGTGGCGCACCTGCGCGCGCACGTGCACCAGTGGTGGGAGACACAGGTGACGACACGGGAACACCTCACGCTGCAGCCGCCGGCGCCGGGCCGCGCGCCACGCTCGCGCTGCACCACCACGACCTCGTGGCGCACCTGCGCGCGCACGTGCACCAGTGGTGGGAGACACAGGTGACGACACGGGAACACCTCACGCTGCAGCCCGCCGGCGCCGGCCGCGCGCCACGCTCGCGCTGCACCACCACGACCTCGTGGCGCACCTGCGCGCGCACGTGCACCAGTGGTGGGAGACACAGGTGACGACACGGAACACCTCACGCTGCAGCCCGCCGGCGCCGGGCCGCGCGCCACGCTCGCGCTGCACCACCACGACCTCGTGGCGCACCTGCGCGCGCACGTGCACCAGTGGTGGGAGACACAGGTGACGACACGGGAACTCACGCTGCAGCCCGCCGGGCCGGGCCGCGCGCCACGCTCGCGCTGCACCACCACGACCTCGTGGCGCACCTGCGCGCGCACGTGCACAGTGGTGGGAGACACAGGTGACGACACGGGAACACCTCACGCTGCAGCCGCCGGCGCCGGGCCGCGCACGCTCGCGCTGCACCACCACGACCTCGTGGCGCACCTGCGCGCGCACGTGCACCAGTGGTGGGAGACACAGGTGACGACACGGGAACACCTCACGCTGCAGCCCGCCGGGCCGCGCCGCCACGCTCGCGCTGCACCACCACGACCTCGTGGCGCACCTGCGCGCGCACGTGCACCAGTGGTGGGAGACACAGGTGACGACACGGGAACACCTCACGCTGCAGCCCGCCGGCGCCGGGCCGCGCGCCACGCTCGCGCTGCACCACCGACCTCGTGGCGCACCTGCGCGCGCACGTGCACCAGTGGTGGGAGACACAGGTGACGACACGGGAACACCTCACGCTGCAGCCCGCGCGGCCGCGCGCCACGCCGCTCGCGCTGCACCACCACGACCTCGTGGCGCACCTGCGCGCGCACGTGCACCAGTGGTGGGAGACACAGGTGACGACACGGGAACACCTCACGCTGCAGCCCGCCGGCGCCGGGCCGCGCGCCACGCTCGCGCTGCACCACACGACCTCGTGGCGCACCTGCGCGCGCACGTGCACCAGTGGTGGAGAGAGGTGACGACACGGGAACACCTCACGCTGCAGCCCGCCGGCGGGGCCGGCCGCGCACGCTCGCGCTGCACCACCACGACTCGTGGCGCGCGCGCGCACGTGCACCAGTGGTGGGAGACACAGGTGACGAGGGAACACCTCACGCTGCAGCGCCGGCGCCGGGCGCGCCACGCTCGCGCTGCACCACCACGGACCTCGTGGCGCACCTGCGCGCGCACGTGCACCAGTGGTGGGAGACACAGGTGACGACACGGGAACCTCACGCTCGCCGCAACATGAAAGCTTCCAAGTTCAGTAATACTGGATACGAAGAGTCTTGCCACTGAGACGAGATTTCTGGACAGTGACTAGTGGACGCGCCTCAACTCGCACTGGTGTCAGTGTTAACTATATAAACCATTGCTTTAAGTACCTTTCTACCGAAAAGAAACATCGGGCATCGATTCTGCGCACTATCTGCCCTGTCCCTGACACTTCATTTGCTTAGCCTTCTGGCTATGTCAGTCACTCTTATTCTTCCACGGATGTCAACATTTGGGATCTTATCACGCGCGTAAATAATGTAGGTCGTTGGGCAACCTTGAAAGAGGATGGTATTAAAATAATATTAACCTTCTGTTTAGATCCAAGGGGAGGAAGGCGTACAGCGCTGTCACAGACGGCCCGCTGCGCATGATCACCAAGGACAGGAGCTGACATCGATTACGACGAGAGAACTCTCTACGATATGGGGTTTAAGGATAACCAGGTAATATTTTAAAAAGATTTAAGCTACATTTATAAGGAAAACTTTGATCTTAGATTTCCTATTACTCAACCCACTCGTTTGGATGGTTATCTATGTCTAGCAGAGTAATAGTTATATTCTTTTAGTCACGTGACTTAACTATTACGTGAGACTTTACTATATTTATGTCACCTGTTTTAGTATTAACCACATCGGAGAACCATATAATTGATTCAATCGATGCGGTGGCTTAATAGCTAACCCCCGTATCGGCTACCACATTTAAAAATTCTGCTCTTTGTATCAACAAATGCACGTGATAGTTAAGATAAATAAATAATAGTGTTTACAAAAATATTTTACCGTCTTTCCCCATGTAAACCTTAATATCACTTGATGTGAGCTCGTGCAAGTAATACATCGTTTGTGTCCAGCTGGTATTCGTGTCAGTGGGCGTGGGCGGTCGTGGCGCGTGGGCGGAGTGGCCCTCGGCCCAGCCCGCCCCCGCTCGCGCCCGACTTCCTACATTACTGCTGTTGGACCCGCTGTGCTTCCATCAGCTCTTCACGCTCATGCAGGCGCTTGCCTCTATGAAGGAGCCGGGACCTAATGGGGTATGTGATTGCTACATATCTTCAAATATATATGTATATTGTCCCGCGGCACACGGCTTTCTGCAGAATATAAATTAATTATTTAATATCTACTGACATTTACAGCGCCATCTAGTCCCAAACTAAGCATTAAGTTTGTAATATGGGCACTAATTAACGGATAAATATACTACACACATATTATACATAGTAAATATCCAGACCAATACAAACAAAATGTTCATGCACACAAACGCTTGTACTGCCCGGGGATTGAACCCGGAACCTTGGAGTGAGAGCCGATATCTCAACCAAGTACACCATAAGCGGGCCCAATAAGGATTTGTGTGTGTTCATAAGTACTATAGTGTAAATAATTCTTAGCTTGCCCTCCAAGCAGTATATTTAATGCGGAAAGGCCTGTTCCCCTTCAGTGGGTCCTAAAGGCTGATTTTCATGAATTTTGCTTACATTCGAATTTAATTATAGAATATATTTATGCTTTTACAGTATCATTCTTCGTAGTTACAATTAAAATATACGATTTTGATCGCTCAATCGTTTTCTAATACAATTTTAACAATGCTGTTCCTTTTTAAAATATCCAATTGTCTTGTGACAGGAACCTGTAGCACATATCAAAGCGCAGCTGTTATCTCGACGTGTCTGGGACATTCTTCAAGCAGTACCACTGAACCCCACCTTACTGGAGGCCTTCCAGAACCCCACAGAAACAAAATTGCCAGAACTTCTCGACCCCACCAGCCCACAGAAGCTCATGTACTCACTTCATATAATTGACAAGCTAAGCTCAAACAATAACGGGCCTAATGTCAAAGAACCCACCACAAGTATTGATAAGACTGAAGAGGACAAAGATAGTGTAGAAAATTGGAATGATCTGTTTATTAAGAAAGGAGGATTGAGATTACTCTACGATATTATGATGTCAGGTAATATTTAGTTATTACATAAATTTATTGAAAGAAATAATAATGTTAACAATTCATAATATATGTTTACTTTGGTAAAATGTATATTGCATTTTCACCAATGCATTTTATAACCTATTTATAGGATACTATAGTTATCCTGTCATGACATTTAAAATATTGTCGTCACATTATTTAAAGCAAAATTATTTAGTTTCTTTCACACAATACGTTATTTCGCAGGAGTATTACAAAGAAACGATGATAGTGAATGGCGGCAAGATTGCCTTGCGCTGTTATTACAACTTTTATGCCGTATCGGTACTTTGCCATCAACGGATCCTTCGCAAACGCCTAAATTGCATCCAGTAAGTATTTATTTTTATAAAATTAGTATTTTCTTATCTTTAACACATTGTACACCTGTATTTTTGTGTTTTAGTCATTATTATCAGTGATGACCGTGGAGGAAACAACAGACCGGCTTATATCGATATTGTGTGAAGCAGCGGCACTAAAAGAACCTGCAACATATAAGACTGGATTTTGGGGACGAGCACAGGTTTGTATATCTTTTATTTTTATGTACAAATTTTACATCACTAAAGACATAATGTACATTTCGTTAATTATTTTCTTCATCTCATTTAGCGTTTTATATTACTGTTTCTTCCGTTATTTGAGTTTGAAAATAAAATTCTATAATCCACCTAGTACCTTTAACTCAAACCTCTATGGTCTATTTAGGTGGTACAGCACGCAATGCGTATGTGTGTGTGGTGGGCGCGTGGGGGAGGTGACGCCGTGGCGTTGGCGTGGTCACTACGACGTGCCGCGCCACGCCTACTTCTCGACGATGCTGATCCGGCGGTGAGTGTTTGGTTGCCTTTATTTCGTAGCCTATACTGTTGTCTTCGGTGTAAACATCGTAGCATAAGTTTGCAATCTTGTAACTTAGTATGAAATCCTTATAGTGACTTGGTGTTATTATTTAGCAAATTTTGCGTTCATTACGATGATTTAGCATTCAAGTTGAAGGATTATTGAACCTTTAAACCTTTGACCACCGCAGTATTTTAATGTGACTCAATAGATTTTTTGGTTCCCGTTTGCTGGCGGTTAAGGTTCTAAAAGTTTTGGGTATTTCTGTGCTCTGGAATAAATGAGGATGTTTTTACTTTTGTTAGCAGCAATCACTGGATATCATGATATGGTATATGTTGTAAGTTTAAAACCGAACGACATAATTTTAGAATTCTCTATATGAAATGTTGCACACTTTCCCGCGTTGAATCGTCCGAAACTGGAAGAAACCAAAGTGTGCAGGTTTTCGTGAGTTTTCATATACAGGATTCTAAAATTCGTTTCGTTTGCCGCGTAAGGTTCAGATAAGTGTGCGTTCATCTTTATCAAACTGTATCTCACCTAAAATCGGGTAGCCATTTGCTTTATTACTTTAAATAAAAATAAGTCAGCCAAAACCTAAATAGGTCTCTGTACAAGTGTGTGGTAACGGTAAGCTAGTCGTCGCTTCTGATGTCGGCGGGGGCTAAGGTTCAGTAGTCTGTTTTTATAAGTTGTTTAAATGGATTGTTGTGTTAAGGTGCGTCGCGAGGCGGGCAGCGCGCTGTACCGTCTGTGCGCGGGCGGCGAGGTGGCCGTGCTGGCGCCGCTGCTGCAGCTGCTGCTGGAGCACCTGCCGCGCGCCGCCGACATGCGGCCGCACCCCGCGCCGCCGCACCACCACAACCACGAGGTGACGCCACCCACCGCCGCCACTAGCTATCGCAGCCCGACTCACCACCACCCGGCCGCTGCTGCAGCTGCTGCTGGAGCATGCCGCGCGCCGCCGACATGCGGCCGCACCCCGCGCCGCCGCACACCACCACACGAGGTGACGCCACCCACCGCCGCCACTAGCTATCGCAGCCCGACTCACCCACACACCGGCCGCTGCTGCAGCTGCTGCTGGAGCACCTGCCGCGCGCCGCCGACATGCGGCCGCACCCCGCGCCGCCGCACCACCACCACCACGAGGTGACGCCACCCACCGCCGCCACTAGCTATCGCAGCCCGACTCACCCACCACCCGGCCGCTGCTGCAGCTGCTGCTGGAGCACCTGCCGCGCAGCCGACATGCGGCCGCACCCGCGCCGCCGCACCACCACCACGAGGTGACGCCACCCACCGCCGCCACTAGCTATCGCCCGACTCACCCACCACCGGCGCTGCTGCAGCTGCTGCTGGAGCACCTGCGCGCGCGCCGACATGCGGCCGCACCCGCGCCGCCGCACACACCACCACGAGGTGACGCCACCCACCGCCGCACTAGCTATCGCAGCCCGACTCACCCACCACCGGCCGCTGCTGCAGCTGCTGCTGGAGCACCTGCCGCGCGCCGCCGACATGCGGCCGCACCCCGCGCGCCGCACCACCACACCACGAGGTGACGCCACCCACCGCGCCACTAGCTATCGCACCACACCCGCCTGCTGCAGCTGCTGCTGGAGCACCTGCCGCGCCGCCGACATGCGCCGCACCCCGCCGCCGCACCACCACCACCACGAGGACCACCCACGCCGCACTAGCTATCGCAGCCCGACTCACCCACCACCGGCCGCTGCTGCAGCTGCGCTGGAGCACCTGCCGCGCGCCGCCCGACATGCGGCCGCACCCGCGCCGCCGCACCACCACACACGAGGTGACGCCACCCACCGCCGCCACTAGCTATCGCAGCCCGACTCACCACCACCCGGCCGCTGCTGCAGCTGCTGCTGGAGCACCTGCGCGCGCCGCCGACATGCGGCCGCACCCCGCGCCGCCGCACCACCACCACAACGAGGTGAGCCACCACCGCCGCCACTAGCTATCGCAGCCGACTCACCCACACCGGCCGCTGCTGCAGCTGCTGCTGGAGCACCTGCCGCTACGCCAGTAAACTATCATCGCCAATGGTATAATGCGTCGCATTTTCCAAGGTCAGAGTAATGAACCTCAACACCATCATAAGTATCAACAATCCAACGCATTCGCTGATGAAACCCGAAAACAAAATGAATGCAATTAATTCATATCGGTATTTAAACGTATCGTTAAATTACGATCCGCACCAATAGTGTATGAAATTCAAATTTAATTAAACGACTTGATTTTCGTATTTTTCATAATATTTGTCGTCTGTTAGGTGGTACATCATCATGCCGAAGAAGGAAAAGAGCCGTACGGGCCCGCATGCCGGGATTACTTCTGGCTCGTGTGCCGCCTCATCGATGGCCTACCAGAGGATTTTTTCAAAGGTATATCGTAATATTTTCCACATAATAAAAAAATATTGCAATAGAATATAGTTTTCATACTCACGGGGTATTTGGGAGTTTTACTCATGGGATATTAGGATTCAAAACGTCTTTTTTAAAATCTGAAACGTTTGTTATGACATATTACAGCGCATCACTAAACTATCGTTGTAATTATTTGTATATCGAATAATTTATTTTATGAATTAAAAAGAAGGCGTTCAGCGTGCGTCATAGGTCGTACATGTTCTTTGCTTATGACGGCAATATGTCTTTTGACAAATGGAATAAAGTAACTAACTTGATCTGTCAGTCAATATCCGCATTATATAACAAAATAAATACTGTATTCTAAAGTCCAACCACTTTACCAGAGGGAGCAACCTCCGAAGACAGCGGTGCTCCAGACCTGAACGAGCTGTGCGAGCAGATTAGCTGTTCCTTAGAAAAGCGAGAGATCATCGAGAAACGGGGCGAACCGTGTCCACCTGACGATGGGCTTTACGGTCAGCTCAGCCTGTTGACACATTTGCTGAAGCATCCGCTGAGGTTTAAGACATCGGAGCACGGCACCAGGACTTTGGAAATGGTATGCTTACGATCATCTTGTAATTTTTTAAATCAAATCAACTTAACCCTTCAGTGGATAAAAGAATGTAAACGTCAGCATTTTAAACCTTATCACCTGGGCATACAGGTGAAAACTAATGAAAATATAGGACGTGCTATATCCCAGTAAGTTTAATAGATTATAACGCGTATTTACAAAATTAATTTACAATATTACTTAAATTTTCTCCCGTCGATAACGATTTTAGACCTTTAAATTGAGCTAGTCTCGGAGTATTCGAGAAACTCAAATTTCATAGGTGATATCAGGAATATACTAACTTTTAACTCAAATATCTAAAAGCTGCAAGACGTGCAAACTGCTCGTTACCGCGGTAACTGAAATGTTGAGAGAAAAATAAATATGTAGCTATTAATTAAACTTAGTTTTTTGACGAAATTGATACTACTCCTGGTTATGTGGTACGGAAGGTGGACCGAATCCCTGTTATTGTTGCGGGTAGCATTTGTTCAAATGTAGACATAATGGCTGTAGTATTCATATCCATATTCGGTCACAACCAGGTATTCGGTTTTCTGTTCGACGTGCCCAACCCGGAGCAAAGGAACCTGCCGAAGTGCAAGTCGCAGAAGTCCAGAGCCGCCGCCTACGATCTGCTCGTGGAATTGGTCCGCGGTGCACCTGATAACTACATGGTGCTGCACCACAAACTCATGGAACACCACAAGCCAGGTAACTTTTGGGAGAACATTTAGGATTTTTGATGTATAAGTGAACAGAACAGTCTGCTCGTTAACTTGGTGGTAAGTGATATGCCTGACCATGACAAAAGTTGTGTTGAAGGAAATTAATATTTGCAGGTAGTTATTATAATGTTATACTGGATATACTGTTTGGATACTGTACTTAACTGTTTGTTTATTACTTGCTCTGTTAAGGCTGAGAGCCACATGCGCTCGTCAATTGCCCGTTGAAGCTGTAAAGGCCATTTGCGGCCAACAGTAGTAGTCAGTGCGAAAAAAATCTTGCACGCAGACCTAATTTATTTTATTTGGAATACCAACAGCACTTTTATAATTTAGTCAATTTAAATTAAGACAAGTTATTTTTAGGCTGTTAAGATTTATTCGCATATTGATACTGCAATCATTTATTGAGACGATTTAAGACAAATTTGTATTATATAATAATTTAAAATACCTTTTTATATTGTAAGGAGTATTTTTTTTGTTTTTGTATAGAATAGACTCGGAAACTACTGAATTGATTTGAGAATTTCTTGCAGTCTGACATACATATAGGTATCTGCCATTGTACGTGTATTTGTTGGCACAACTAATGGAGCCATTCCAAGGTAACGTAATAGTGTGTATGAGTGGCACGTGCAGGCGGCGCGTGCGTGTACCCGTGGGACTACTGGCCGGCGGAGGAGTCCCGCGCCGAGTGCGGGTACGCGGGGCTGGCCAACCTGGGCGCGACGTGCTACATGGCGTCGTGCATGCAGCACCTGTACATGATGCCGCAGGCGCGCGCCGCGCTGCTGGCCGCCGACCAGCCGCGCCAACACCGCGCCACGCTCGAGATGCAGCGCATGTTCGCCTTACCTTATGGTGCGCACTTTACTTTACTCGGATAGACCTATAGAAAAATAGGGACACGCTGTGTTGCTAACACCAAAAGTGACAAAATTCGGATCGTTTTGTATGGAAACCACAAAATTAAGACATTTGGCACGCATCTAACAACAGAGCATAGACTATATAAGGAAAAAATAAAAAATACCATATCTTGTGTTGTGAATAGTGCAAAATCCGCAGTGACCAAAGGAAACAATCCAGAAATGCATATGATAATAAATGAACAATTGGAATACATATTTTTGTTCAAAGCCCTTAAACCAGTATACAAAAAAATATTTGTCAAAACTACATCAGACAGCAGCTGTCATTTTGAGGACACATTTTATTTATAAATGACAGTCCGATAGTATTTTTATACGTCCATGATTTATAGGTAGGCAAACGATTGCTCCTATAAAACGCCTAACTATGAAATAAATTACTTGAACCATCTTCACGGTTCACCTGATGGAAGCAATAGTGCCACCATGCCAGTACTCGAAGGTCGTTGCAGACTTTAAATTATAGAGAATCAGGATCGACTCTCGAATGGATAAGAAATAGTAAGAATGTTTTCCGATAACTCACTCATTCGGTCTTATAACGCAAGCTTTTTGTATTCAGGATAATGAATATAATTATAAATATTCACTGATATTCACACGGCGCTATCTAGCCCCAAGTTAAGCGTGAAGCCTGTATTATGGTACATGTTATGTGGTACTAAACAATTGATAAACATACTTATATACTTTTTTTGTAAATATATACATAGACACATCCAGACCATACAAAAGACATGTTCATGCACACAAATGTTTGTACTGCCTGGGGATCGAACCCGTAACACAAATAGGTCGTAAAAAAATGAAACTTACTAAGATTATAATACATTTTAAATTATTTACCATTTAACACGTTTTCTATATTCCCACAACAGGAAAGTGAGAGAAAAGCGTACAACCCGCGCAGCTTCTGCAAGGTTTACCAAATGGACCATCAGCCGCTGAACACGGGCGAGCAGAAGGACATGGCCGAGTTCTTCATCGACCTCGTCTCCAAGCTCGAGGAGATGACGCCCGAGCTAAAGAAACTAGTCAAGACGCTGTTCTGCGGTGTGCTCAGTAACAACGTCGTCTCTTTGGTAAGATGCAACCTTGGTTATTGGATTTCATGTCTATAAACACTTTTTTGAATAAGTGTACCTAATGACTGCTTTAAAATAGATTTGACTCATCATTTTGAAGTATAAGCTTAATTTATTGATCGGAAGCCCGTGTATATAAGTAGGACTTACAAACACGGGAGTACTTAACATTTTTTAGACTAGAAATCTTAAAAAATCACATGCAGCTGGTCTTTAGCTTCCGATTTGTTATCATTTTTTAAGTACATATATAAACAATCGCGACTATATTAACAAAAATATTAGTAAAAACGTAACGTACGTACAATATGTATGTATATGTCGCAGTCTCATTGTTTAATCCGCCATATTACAATACGGTTTAGCTGTTATCAAAAATCGTGGAACAGGGTCGATTTGAAATGCGGTGGGCATTTCCAATCGACCCTGTATTTGAAAACATTTAGCCGTAAGGTAATACGGCAGATGACTATTTGACAGCAACATATGTAATATATATTTTTAACACAGTTATTTGATACATTTTACTGCATACTACAGGATTGCCCGCACGTGTCCCGAACACTGGAGGAGTTTTACACGGTGCGGTGCCAGGTGGCTGACATGAACCTGCATCAAAGCCTGGACGAGGTGACGGTGAAGGACACGCTCGAGGGGGACAACTGTTACACGTGCTCGCAGTGCGCCGCCAAAGTGCGCGCTGAGAAACGGTTGGTAACACTGTAGAAGTTGTACTTATTGTATTATCATCAGCTCATTATAGCGTCCCAACCGAGAGGCACGTGCCTACCCGTGGTGTATAGGCGTTTAGGTGTTTTCCTTCACCGTAAGAGCGTCGGATAATCATACATATAATTTCGAAAATACATTGGTGCGTGGCGATATTTGGACCTGCGCCCTTAAGGCAACAATCCACATCATTGAGCTACCGACGCTCTTATTGTATACAATATACTTACTAATGGCTTCCGTAGTCGAGTCGATGAGTTTAGATCAATTACTTTCCTAAAAGAAAGATGATTCCGAGCTTCCGAAGGCAGGTTAAGACTTCGCACCCGGCTACCAATTGGAATTATAACCTTTACATCTAGAGCAGTCTGTAACAAACGCGACAGCGGTAAAGAGTGTCTGACTATAGATTTTTAATTGTGTCAAGCAAGAATTGTAAGAGTCAAATACTTACGCCTCTAACCTAACCTCTCAAAGAATTAATTCATAAACAGGATTAATCATAAAAAATTACACAAAGTGAACATCATTTAACTAAATTCCGTATGCAACTCTAGGGCGTGCTTCAAGAAGCTGCCAAGGATCCTGTGCTTTAACACAATGCGGTATACGTTCAACATGCTCACCATGCTCAAGGAGAAGGTCAACACGCACTTCTCGTTTCCGATGCGACTGGATATGTCGGGTTACGTCGAGAAGCATCTGATGCCAGCGCAGTATCAAGGTACATATAACATTTAATCAAACTTAACATTATGACTGCTGCAATATCATACACAATTAAAATGTAAGGTTTTTAGGCACCGGCAACTGACAGACATGATTTCAAAAATGTAAATCATATATTTCTGTTTTTCCTGAGACAATTAAGGTTTGAATTTAAGTGGGACTACGTATATTATTTCAAAATGTAGCATTTTTAACATATATTAAAAATTTTACTGTCTTGTTGTTTAAGAAGAGAAAAGGAAATCGGCGGAGCTGAAAAAAGATGGCGAGGGCAGTCCAAGCAGTGAACCCGAGGACAATTCCGAATTTGAGGAGCATTACGAGTGAGTATCGTGGCCGCATTATTGTCTGTCATGCTGTGTTTACGAAATGTATTAAACAAGAAAATAGCGTTACAAACTTTTGAACGTAAAATTTTTTTTGACGTGTGATATCCACGCCTTCATATTGTTTTTATGGAGTTATATATTTTTTTAATTTATTTGTATAGTGTAGATATATAGATTTGAAAGATTGCTATCTATTTTATTTGTACACGGATGACCAAGTCATTATAATAACATTTAAATAAAAATGAGAATTAACATTGTAGTTTAGAAATAAAAAAAGACGGAATGGAATTAATAAAAACAGAGATGACGTCAATACCTTTAAGTATCGTGGTGTAGGCGTTCAGTAGTATTATTTATTCATTTGGGTAAACAAACAGTGGCAAATTCAATTGTTGTACTAGTGACATTTCGCAAGTCGAGAACGTGGAGGAGGAGACCGGGCTTTCTGACACCGAATGGGTGAGTTGACCAGCAGTATATTGCTGGAAGGTGGTATATATGATATGGAAGAGTGAGAAAAGATACTAGAATCATGAGATAATCCAATACAAATTTTATTCTTTCTTTGTACTATTAGTGCAAAAAGAGTGCTTATTGTAATATTTAGTACCTACTTTATGTATCATTTTAATCTATAAGAGGGAACTAGTGGCTCCTGAAACACGGTTATTTTTACTATCTTGGGAGCCAGGGCTATGTTGAAATGTATTGTATTAATTTAAATAAATAATAAAATAAAATATACAGGTACGAGTTGATCGGCGTGACCGTACACACGGGCACGGCGGACGGCGGCCACTACTACTCGTTCATACGCGACCGCGAGCACGACCACCCCGACCGGTGGCTGCTGTTCAACGACGCCGAGGTCAAGCCCTTCGACCCGGCGCACATCGCCGCTGAGTGCTTCGGCGGCGAGATGACGGTCAGTCACACATATACTTGCGTCTATATAACATTTACGCTGTATGCATATCCAGTGGATAGTGGAATTGGGTACACATCCAATCGGCCAAGACCAACCCAATACGCACTCGGCATGCATATTGATATTATTTAAAATAAAATTGAGATGCTTTGTTCAATGTTCCGTTATGAAATTTATAAAATCTTTGTGATAATTCACTTATCAGTTATCAAATCTGTGTTTGTTTATTATCAAACACAGTGATTTCATTGTGTTCTAATGCCATATAAAAAATAAACAAAATTATTATCTATGTGTCTCATATTTATGTGCTGTATAATAAATTACATAACGGTTTGTATCCTTTTTTGATACAGAGCAAAACCTACGACTCGGTGACGGACAAATTTATGGACTTCTCATTTGAGAAGACTAACAGCGCGTACATGTTGTTCTACGAGCTCAGCCCGCCGCGGGCACAACGGGGCGCTGACGCCTCACAACAGACTGAAGCTCAGGTAATTGAATAAATATGATTTTATATATGAGTAATTCCTTCACCGCCTACTCCACTACGACGAGAGATATCTGGTGATACCTAGTCTAGCACTGAACTAACGTATCGCTGGAAACGTAACCACTTACTTAACTCTTACTATTTTAAAACTCTCAAATTAAATTCTCACCACTTTTAATTTATGGCAACTCCTGCATAACGCCCTTGAGTGCGATTATACAGGATAAAAAAATACAGTTGTAAAGAATAAAATATAATAATATTATAATAATTCAATAAGTAAATTTTTGTAAAATGTTTTCACGACAATAGAGGTTGCTAACGAGTGCATAGGAACTCACCGTTGGTTAAGTCATTATTATCCACTTTTCAAGTTAGGATGTTCCAACTGTCACGATAGATGGAGGGAGGTAGGGGGCGAAAAAAAAGAAGCACGTCTCTTCCCCTAGGATAGTCTGTGCTCAAGAGTAAGCTCATCAGAAATAAAAAAAAGGTTTATAATTGTATTTAAAAGCAATTTGTGTTTTCATAATTCATGCATTTTGTATGTAAAGTGTTTCGGCGACGGGCGCCCGGCGGTGGTGCGGAGTGAGGAAAACACAAAGCGCACCGTGACCGTGCCCGAAGACCTCCTGCGCTGGATCTGGGAGGACAACATGCAGTTCCTGCATGACAAGAACATATTTCAGCACGCCTACTTCACGTAAGTTGCATTTACAAGTCAATTATTTTCAAGTGCCTCCGTCCAAGCTTCTATTTTTGGATGGTATTTTTAAAACAAACAGTCAACGTGCGTGCAATGTTGAATTGTAATTGTACGTCTTCAAAAGTTCTTGCAATATTATTTTACACAAATAACAATCCCATAAAAATACAAATCATCGTGTATACTCATTTTTCTGAAATAATATAAATTTTATTACTTTCGATACATCTTTAACTTTTATTAATGTTTTGTAGATTCAGTACCTCTTCTCATGCAGAAACATTGATTATAAAAAATAATGGGAATTCTGTCGACTTCTGCGAACTTTTGCATTGCTTTTTGTTTTCGTATAATCGACATGACAAACCAAGACAGTTTTGTATATATAGAGAATGAAACTGGAATTGGCAACTTTCGCAGGTTCATGGGCCAGATGTGCAGTTCGGTGCCGCAGTCGCTGTTAACCTTGAGGCCTGAGATAACGGAGGTCGCCGCGAGGCTCTCTACTTCTTTTTTTATAGAGACCTTCATTCACGCGAAAGAAAAGGTAATGTGGCTTTAACCCTTTTACTGCCAATGACGCCTTAAAGCGCCAGACACAATAGATTTTCTATCTTATGGGAAATATCAAACTCGGGGGATTGTTGATTGTCCAAAATCAAAAGAGTAATAATTCTAGAGTAAAATTGGATATGTGGGAAAACAATGCTTGGTACGAATGGATCGGATCGACCGGAGTGATTCTGCCACAGAAAACGAGCGTGAAATGTTGGCAATGCACCTGTTGCTCCTTCAGAGTCGTCATGGGTGGTATCACCGTTAGATTAATCGTCTGCTCGTTTGAACGTCAACTAAAAGCGTTTGATAGGCATTAAATAAAACATTAACTTCCTGTAACTAGCCAACGATGGTGTCTTGGGTGGAGTTGGTGACGAAACAGTTCAACGCATCAGCGGCCGCGTCCGAGTGGTTCCTAGGGCACATGGCGGATGACACGTGGTGGCCCATGCAGGTACATAGTACAATACTTGTTAATTTATGGCTTTTCTTTTACACTTTTTCCAGGCTGCTCGTATAAATCCATTTCATACAAAAGCATTTTTTAGTAATCTTAATTTGATAAAAGTTCGAACGATTGGTAGATTATACGAGAATTTGACATTCATAAGTGTTTTAAAAGAATCAAAACTTATACTTTACTGAATTTGAATTTCATGAAATTGCTAAATTTAATATGATTACTTGTTTCCCAGGTGTTAATCAAATGTCCAAATCAGATGGTTCGTCAGATGTTTCAAAGGCTGTGTATGCATGTAATACAGAGGCTCAGGTAAGTTTTCCAATCATTGCCGAAATAGACTCTTGATGTGATATGGACTTACAATTATATTATCTGGTTTCAGATCTAGTCATTGTGCCTTATACCTGCAAGGTATGGAAGAGGGCGAAGATAATAGCAAGTTGGGAGAGGCGAGTTGTGTTACTAGGTTTATAAGAATGTTGTTATCTTTGGTAAGTTTTCATAGCTGACATAAAATTTTAAGTAAATATAACTTACAACTAACATACAACTTTCCAAAGTACAAAGTCCAAAATGTCAAGATAACCAAACACAAATAAAAGTAAGATAAGGAAAAAATACCCGTTAGTAAAGCGAAGCGAGGTACACTTAAGTGTAACCAATATTTAAATTCAAATTTCTGATTCTGATCATGCATACGTACAATACATAACGACCTAATATGAAATTATTTTAAAAATACTTTTTTTTTTTCTAGATGGAGAATGGTGCGCGTACTCACCTAAGGCACTTAACTGAGTACTTTAGCTTATTGTACGAATTCAGCAAAATGGGTGAGGAGGAGGGGAAGTTCTTGTTGCGAATCAACGCGATATCCAGCATGGTCAGCTTCTACCTTGGACAAAACTGTGCTGCGGTTGGTATTTCTACATTTAGTTTAGTAATAACTGAAATAATAATAATTAATAAGTTTATGAATAGGCTATTAGACTATATTTAAATTAAAAAAATAATCACCAATCACCTGGAATAAATTGACATCACCGCTCATAACATCAACGATTGGCGTCAACATTAGTAATTTTAAAACTTATAAACCTTCTCGACCCCCGTATGTTCTCTCCCTTACTTTTTTAGGTTAAAAGCCATCTGCGCTCGCCACTTGCACGGTGAATCTATAATTACTTTTTGCGACTGACAGTGAAAAGTCCCCCCGAAAAACCTAACTAACCCGATTAACCTAACCTAATTTTGCGCCATACATTCCGGCTATCCGCAATTCGATTTATCCGTATGATTGAGTGTTATTTGTAACAAGAGGATTGTGTTGTTTTGCCAACAGCCTGAGTCCCCTTTGGAGGAAGCGGGCGGTAGTGGAGTAGGTGTGGAGGGGGCGGGTGACAAACTCCGTCCTGGCGCGTTAGACAAGATGGTGGCTCGTCGCTGGGCTTGTAGAGAGATCTCGAGGGCCGGCCGGTGCACTTGCACTACCAGAGCCTGATGCACGTGCACTACTACACGCCAAGGTATGAATATTATGTTTTTTATTTTTGATGGGCTTACTCTTGAGCACAGACTATCCTAGTGGAAGAGACGTGCTCTAAGATGGAGCGAGCTAACAAAATTCCTAATACAATACATTCTATTAACTACGACCTTGACTTTACCTGCGCAGTTAGCACTTGCGACTATATTCAGAGCGGCTAAGTTTGGCGACATCTATAGCTGTTATGTTTTTACTTTAAAGGCCTTCTGAAGTTATCTCAGCATTGGACAAGAGGGAGACCCTATTAGCTGGACATATCGACCTCGGAGGGCAGCAGACAAAGTGTTGTTTCACGCCGTTTTTTTGATGCCGTGTTATCACTCCAGTTGCGCGGATTATTCGTGCCGAAGTGTGACTCAACTTTCACTTTACATACTCCGTGGTCTCGCGGTCTTAAGCGTTGATATATATGATAAATAAAAGAGCTTGTGCTGCTTTTTGATATGTTGATCTCAATTGATATTGATATGATAATATGCACATGATATGAGTTCACGACTAAATAGCGCGGGGATTTAGGTGAACTAAGCAATTATTGGTAATTAATGAAGTAAGCGGGAATTCACTGTACGTCGAGACATGATGGTAGTTCTAGTCGCTAGGCTCGTGGAGGAATCGTGGAGTCACGGCGGAACCTATTAATATCTGATATTTAATTTGTTTCTCGTATGTTTGTGTAGGGGTTCCCATTCATCTACCAGCAGACGCGGACTGTTTAAACCTGCAACAGACGCGTGCGTTGATCTTTGCTCTGTGCCGGTGGAACGAGCCGCTCGCACAGAAGATAGTCAACATGATCTTTCAGGCAATCGCCAAACATACTGAGGTAATATACTATACTCGTAGTTTGGTTAACGGTTTTATTCTGAACATAATATATTATACGATCCAACTAGTGTAATGGTTGAGAAGTCGGTTATAACACTGAGGTTCCCGGTTCGATCTCCGGGAAGTACTATCATTTGTTCACCACACCATGCACATTATTGAATGTACAAATTGGAACCTTTGATGTAAGAGCCGACGTCTCGATCATTGCACATATTGGTCGTCAAAATAGTAAGTGACTATTCCGACGACCCATTTGGAGTACGACCCAGATACGTCGGCTGTTACACCAAGGTTTCGGGTTCGATCACCGGGCAATACAAACATTGGTGTGCTTGAACATGTCTGTTCGTATTGGTCTGGTTGTCTATAATATTTATGTATTTATAAAAAAATATATAAGTATGTTTATCCGTTGTTTAGTAACCATATTGCTAATGCTTAGTTTGGGACTAGATTGCTCTGTGTGAATGTCCATGGATATTTATTTATTTATTGCTTTTTGTATTTTTTTTCTCTATCTGACTAATACCCAATGATATTCTGTATATAGAAAGGTAGATACGCCACCCGTGTCTCAAAAGCGAACCGCCAAAGAGAATACAGTCAGTAGTGTTTTGTTTAGGTAAATGTCGCTCACTCGAAATACATGTATGTGTGCTGTTGCTGCATTCGGAACACTTTTTTCGATTGTTTTGTGAGCATATCACGAATCTATACTTTTAACATCATTGACTACACCTGTAACTTTCCCAGACGTGCGGTCCATTTTTTAAACTGCTGACGCTGCTGGTGGAGGGCAGCGGGGGCGGTGGCGGTGCGGGTGGCGGGCTGCCGTGCTTCACCCAGCTCGTGCTGGCGCGCCTGTGGGACGCGGCCGACGCCTGTCCGCATGCCGCGCTAGAGTGGCTCGCGTTACAGGTACTCATATTGTTCACCCTTTATATGCCAATACGGAAAGTACTAAAAACAAGTCTATTGTATTAAGTCTTTACAAAACACCATTATATCGTCAAAACAGCTAGTTTAGATGTATGCAGACTCTAGTAAGAATCTTGTATTATTTATTTCAATTGCTTATGATTTTAGGAACATTTTGAACTATCTATTTTTTTCTGTAGGTTATCACTTTTGCAATCTTATCCAAAGCTTTGTTTTTAAGTTTTAAGGTTCATGCAAAATACATGGGAAATATCAAAAGGTATTTTAGGAAACTTTGAAATGGAAACTGGTACCAAAAATAAGGTGAAAATAAATCGTAAATACAAATTGATTAAGTTTATTTTTTATACTAAATAAACGATTAAATATAAGACAGCGGTATTTAAGTTATATCACGGCAGCTGAGTCGTTAGAAGCTCTGTAATGTATGAATTGCTACGTTGTTATTGTATGGTGTATTGTGCACAAAGTTTCGTAGCAGGTTAAAGTTCGCCTGTTACGTATGCTTTGGTACGTGACTGTGTACAAAGTAGGTGTACACAGTCACGACCTTGTTCACCAGTGTAGGACCTTGAGCGAATCACTGCATGGTGCAATTCCAACTGCTTAGTCCTTAATCCCAAAAAGTCTAAGCTGATGTTAATTGGGACAAAGAAGCGTTTGCTTAAATTCAAAAACACTATCCTTAACATCCATATTAATGGAGAATTAGTGGAGCATACAGATCTAACCAGGAGAACTTGGGTCTAAAATTTGACAGCCACCTGAATTTTGAGAGTCACATTGCCGAGTGTTCACGGAATTGTTTTTATAGACTGAAATTGCTATATAAAATAAGACCATATTTATCTGAGGAGCTTAGAATTAAACTGTGTGAAACATTAATACTTTCAAAAATGAACTATTGTGATACTGTGTATGGTCCTTGTTTACTTGTTAGAACTAAAAAACTCATACAGCGGGTACAAAATGCTTGTGCTAGATTTTGTTTTACTATCCCACCAAGGTCACATGTGACTCCATTCTTAAATGAAGCTTCTTTGTTAAAAATGGAGGCGCGCAGGTATAAAAAAAAAAGCGTGTACCCATGTTTTTGTTACACCTAGACATCGTTTGGTTGCTTTTAGAGGTTCTTTTAGGTATGCTGCCTCGAAGTGCTGGAATGACATCCCGCCGCCGCTGCGTGTCCTGAAAACGTTGTACACTTTCAGAACTAAACTCAAACAGCTTTTAATAAATGTACAGATTTCTGAAGGCATACCTCAGTTTCGGTTACGGTGTGCGTCGGTGGTGTCCTCCGGCGCTTCCGGGATTTTTTGTTGTTAAACCTTATACCGTCTCTGTCTTACCTTAATTAAATGTCCTCTGTTCCTATTGTTCATTGTAGTGTGTATAGTGTTAGCTCTCTTCGATGTGTCCTTTGTCAAATTGATCGCTCCTTTTTATGTGCCCTAATTTTTTTCAGTTTCATTAAACTATACACTTTTTTTTTATATATAATCAATTGTAATTAATTTTTTTTTTTAATTGATAAAGACTCCAACCAATATACTGTCAAATATTAAGTGTCAAACGTGGGCATAGTTGCGTTCCGTTCCACCTATTGTATTTTTTTTTCTCTCTTTTTTTTATTATATAAATTAAGTTGTTTGCTGTGTGTGTTTGTTTTAATATTTTCTGTTTTTACTTTAGTGTCTCTTTTTTTTTCTATTTTTTGTATGTGGCTCACTCGCCACAGGTACAGCCAGAAAATCAGTTCTGCAGTAGTTCCCTTACTACTGCAGTTTATGCTGAGGTTGTATCTGATTGGCCACAAGGTTTTTTTTTTAATAATAATTACTTATATGTATGTTTTATTCACATTTTACTAACCATTAGTTTAATACTTACTAACTTACTTTACTTATCTTTCTTTTATTTTTGTATGTTGTGGTCAATAAAAATATTTCTTTCTTTCTTTCTTCTTCTTTATTTCTTGTATTATACTGTATGGTGTGTTACGCACAGGTGCCCCGCAACAAAGCGGCGCACGCGTGGGCGTTGCGCACATCCGAGCGGTGGGTGGAGCAGCAGCTGCTGGGCGCGTCACTGGCGCGGGTGCGGGCGGCGGCGGCGCTGCTGCTGGTGGCGCTGGTGCCGTCGCAGCACTTCCGCGCCGGGTACGCGCGCGCCCGCCCGCCGCCACACCCCGCCCACCACGCCAAGCTGCCCGACACCGCGCACCATACGCTACACCAGGTATGTTAGTACATACCGGCGCTGCTGCTGGTGGCGCTGGTGCCGTCGCAGCACTTCCGCGCCGGGTACGCGCGCGCCCGCCCGCCGCCACACCCCGCCCACCACGCCAAGCTGCCCGACACCGCGCACCATACGCTACACCAGGTATGTTAGTACATACCGGCGCTGCTGCTGGTGGCGCTGGTGCCGTCGCAGCACTTCCGCGCCGGTACGCGCGCGCCCGCCCGCCGCCACACCCGCCCACCACGCCAAGCTGCCCGACACCGCGCACCATACGCTACACCAGGTATGTTAGTACATACCGGCGCTGCTGCTGGTGGCGCTGGTGCCGTCGCAGCACTTCCGCGCCGGGTACGCGCGCGCCCCCCGCCGCCACACCCGCCCACCACGCCAAGCTGCCCGACACCGCGCACCATACGCTACACCAGGTATGTTAGTACATACCGGCGCTGCTGCTGGTGGCGCTGGTGCCGTCGCAGCACTTCCGCGCCGGTACGCGCGCCCGCCCGCCGCCACACCCCGCCCACCACGCCAAGCTGCCCGACACCGCGCACCATACGCTACACCAGGTATGTTAGTACATACCGGCGCTGCTGCTGGTGGCGCTGGTGCCGTCGCAGCACTTCCGCGCCGGGTACGCGCGCGCCCGCCCGCCGCCACCCCCGCCCCACGCCAAGCTGCCCGACACCGCGCACCATACGCTACACCAGGTATGTTAGTACATACCGGCGCTGCTGCTGGTGGCGCTGGTGCCGTCGCAGCACTTCCGCGCCGGGTACGCGCGCGCCCGCCCGCCGCCACACCCCGCCCACCACGCCAAGCTGCCCGACACCGCGCACCATACGCTACACCAGGTATGTTAGTACATACCGGCGCTGCTGCTGGTGGCGCTGGTGCCGTCGCAGCACTTCCGCGCGGGTACGCGCGCGCCCGCCCGCCGCCACCCCGCCCACGCCAAGCTGCCCGACCGCGCACCATACGCTACACCAGGTATGTTAGTACATACCGGCGCTGCTGCTGGTGGCGCTGGTGCCGTCGCAGCACTTCCGCGCCGGGTACGCGCGCGCCCGCCCGCCGCACACCCCGCCCACACGCAAGCTGCCGACACCGCACCATACGCTACACCAGGTATGTTAGTACATACCGGCGCTGCTGCTGGTGGCGCTGGTGCCGTCGCAGCACTTCCGCGCCGGGTACGGAGTTCTGATTACAATACGTGACTAGCTCAGAAACCTTATTACGAATCCAATATGGCGGCCTTCCCAAGATGACTGTTCGGGATGGAACTAATAAAATGATAAAACTGATAAATTGTAAGTGATATATTTGGAAAATATAAGTAAAAACATAAATGAATTGCTTATAAATAAAATAATATTGAGTACGCGCTACTTGATGGATTGGTGATTGCGAACGCACTGATTTTTGTAGAAATAAATGCTAATGAACAGAATTTGGGTCAATATTGAAAAGTGCTGATGATACAATGTACGCGCTTGCTCGTACAATGACGAACAGGCTATTTGAAGTGCACCCCCATGATATGGGCATCAAATAAAAGGGTTTGCTGTCAGGAATATGAAAAAATATTCACGTGACTTAAATACAATACGGCGGACGTCCAAGATGGCGGACAGACTATTTGAAATGCACCTCATATGAGTATCCTTCGGAGTACCGAGTGATCATCGGTGGCGATACCAATCACTATCAGGTGAAAAACATATTTCAAAAGACACATTAAAATTAACCAAATCTATGTAAGACTTTATCCGATTTGTACATTCGGCAGGTGTACACGATGCTGCTGGGCAAGCTGAAGGCGGCTCGCAAGTACACGGACATCGCTGTGCACGGTACCATGAAGCTGACCGCCTACTTCGGCGTCATGTCTTATTGCGTCGTCAGCAGGGTGGAGAAACTTATGGTAAGGATCACTTTGACATACTTTACAATTTTACCTTTGTCTCCTATTTCACCACTGGAGTGTTACTGTCTTAAATGAACAATAAACTAATTAGATGCACAATCACGAAGAAATATCAACCAAAAAATTTTCCGATCCACTTGACACATACGTTGACACATGGTATATTTATGAAATAAAATTATTCATTAAAGTTTTGACCTTAAGGCGTCATTAAAAGAGGACAAAATCAAAAGCATGAGCATACTACAATGTCACTATGACGTGAAGCGAGCGACGTGAGTATGAATGAAAATTTGGCTCAACTGACGGATGGGCATCATTTTGCCGCGGACACTTTTTGAGTGAGATTGTGCATTTAGTTAACTTGTTTATCTAAGGATTTCTATCACAGGCCCAATCTATCACAGCAGAGCTCTGTGGAAGACCCTAAAACTTTTTCTGTGTAGAAGACTCGGTACTGAGTCGTCTATGTAGGTAACACCACTGTGCCATACGAAATAGAATTGTCATGAACTTGCGTTTCGGAACGAAGACACTGTAGCTAGTAATTACCGGATTTAAATTATAAGAGACCTTACAGCCGTCATATTGGTTGACAAGCGCAAGGCGGTACTGACGGAGAATAATTTCTGTAAACATTTAATAGTTTTCTTTAATACTGCTCGGTCATGGTTATATCACTTACCATCAGGAGACCAAACTGGCCACATTTTTCATCTTTGGAAGTGTCTCTCGCGCAAACTATTAAATAAACCTCGATATCATTTTTCAAGAGCTAGTTGATACCCCACACGGGGAGGTACGATGAAAAAAAAGATTTTGAGTTTCAGTTCACAGAATACATATACTTACAAAGTTTGAATAGTGTAGTGCTTATAGTTTCGGAGAAAAAAGGGTGTGACATACAGGCGGACGGACAGACAGACAGACAGACCTGACGAATCTATAAGGGTTCCGTTTTTTGCCATTTGACTACGGAACCCTAAAAAGAAAGCATATTATTCTGTGTTATTTCCAGTTTGGCCAGTACTTCAACGATCTGTGGGACTTATACCACCCGGCGATATCGGAGCCGTCGGTGGCAGTGCACCCAAACAAGCAAGCGTTGCTGACCTTCTGGCACGCTGTCTCCGTGGACTGTCCCGAGAACGTGCAGCTGGCTGTGTCCAACCAGAAACTCATTAAGCATATAGCATTTAATTACATACTGTGAGTATTTTTAATAGTGCTTTTAACTTTATGTTACATAAATTATTTAGGCCAACGACAGCTTAGTAAAGTCAGAAAATTATATTTTGAGTTTATCAAATAAACTAATTTAAGGTAAGGTTTCTTACTGAATTTATTTTCAAAATCACGACACGGTCGACGTCATTGAATTTAGACAAGATCTATAACAAATCCCAAGCATTACAGACGTTAATACAATTTCAAGTACTAAACAATAGATTTGATATTTGTATGCTTTCGTGTGGCAAACGATCAACCGTCTCAGCTGATGATAAATTTCACCGTTCCCCATGTCCATGGGGAACGGTGAAATGTATGTCATGGTCCTTTTAAATGGGAATACCTATTTTTGGTTAAGTTTAGTGTCTCCATTCGTCGCTGTTAATCGATTAAGCTCCAATATTATGGCTATGTTGTACTACAGCGCGGACCACGAGGACGGCGAGGTGGTGGCGTACAATCGCGCCATGTTGCCGCCGTACTACGCGCTGCTGCGGCTGTGCTGTCGCCGGTCGAGTTCGTTCGCTCGCTCGCTCGCCCAGCACCAGAACATCCACTGGGCGTTCCGGAACATCGCGCCGCACGCGCACCTCTACCCCGGCGCCGCCGACGAGCTGCTCAGGTACTGACGACAACACGTGTGCCGTGTGCTCACTGCCACCGGAACATCCTCTCGGCGTTCCGGAACATCATCAAGAAAACATACACTTGGCTTTTCGCATTCTCATTTATATTCGCTCGGCATCGCATGCTCATTTATACATCGACGAGCAGTTACCAACGGAAACATGCGCTTGTTTGAATTCACTAGCAGAGATTGTACCTGGAGCTTCTTGCAGTGGGGAAATGGGGCATTTGGAGACCCTTCAACACATTAGACCAGTGCGGCAAGTTACAGTTAGTGAGCCTTTGAATAAACAATGTCATTCAGGGTGGCCTTATAAAGTTGTGGACGTTAAATAATGTTATAAATAAATAATGAATAAATATCTACTGACATTCACACAGCGTCATCTAGCCCCAAGTTAAGCGTGAAGCCTGTATTATGGGTACTAAACAACAGATAAACATACATATATACATTTTTTTTGTAAATACATACATATTATACATAGAAAACACCCAGGCCATTACAAACAGACATGTTCATGCACACAAATGTTTATACTGCCCGGGGATCGAACCCGGAACCCTTGGTGTTGCGGCCGACCTTTCAACCGCAACACCAAATGGGTCGTCAAGTATAGTCATATTAAAATTAAAAAAAAACCTATTAATACCTACCTGATATTATAATCAACATATATTTTGTTTCCACGCTACAATAATATATCCCCTCATCAAACATGTGCCCTGATTAGTGCAAATAATTTAAAAAACTAGCATTGTGGACAGGCTGGCGCGAATATTAGCATCACGCGGGGCGTCAGGCGGAGGCGGCGGCGGAAGTGGAAGCGGGGGTGGAAGCGGAAGTGGAGGCAGTAGCGGAAGCGGTAGTGGTAACAGCACCGCCAGTGGGGGGGAGCCTGTTGACGGCCGGGAGGCGGCTGCCTTTAGGCGGAGCACGCTCTCCGCTTACTTACAGGGTACGCATATAATCACTACATAGTATAAATAGTCGCTTTTTTGTGCCCATGTTCCTATGTCCTAATGAGCGCTTAAATTTTAAAAACTACGCTCCTATTTTGATGCGGTTTTTTTTATTAAAGAGTGATTCAAGAAGAAGGTTTATATATATAATAAATTCCATTTGAAAGTAGGGAAATACTGTTATTAATTGAGGTTTCTTATGCGACGTCGTAAATAATTTCATTTTTGCCGCTTACTTTGCAAACGTAGGCTGAACCCTACGAGATTTATTAGATATATAAAATAATGTACTTAGTATTGTGAACTTTGAAAGGGTCCACAGAAAACTCCGCGATGGCATATGTCTAGCTCTTATGGATATTCCACAATATCTTTTTTTTATGTCATTAACTTTTTATAACAAATAATGGCAAATTTTCGATGCGCTTTAAACCAATACAGCTTAAGAGTGTCCTTACAGGTTTATCAAGTATTACTACCACAGACATCCGAATATACAATTAGACTGGACGAGCCGCCAAGTTTATAGGCAGTCCCAGTGTCGCAATTGCTTTTCGGTTCTTACCGGGGAAAAGTTATTCTATTACTTGGTAAATTTACTGATTCATTGCCATGATTGCATGTTACGATTGCACAGGATGGCATTTTGGAAAAAAAAACGGTAATTTCTTCTAATATTCGTGCGTCTTGACTCGTCTCACAGAGCGTAAACTGGCAGCCAGTGTATGCTCGTTGAGCTAACATTTGTCGCACTTTAAGCGCGGCTCGCCCCATCTCTTGTATTGGGAAATCTGTGGCTACTACAAAACAACACTAGATATTGGCAAATGATAACGAAAACGGTAGCGAAACTAGAGGTCAATAAGATGCTATGATTAGAATGTCGTGGTCATCCACCGTACTGCCTGGATCTGCTCAAGCGAGTAACAATTTTTTTTATTACCAAATAAGGCAAATTTCTCAATTAGTCGGTTCGGCTGAGGCAGACGAAAAGCCTTGAGAGATTTGTCAAATCTCGCTTACTCAATATTTGAAACAAACAACTAAATTGTCTCTCTATAAAGTCGCAGTTGCATATATTGCTATATAAAGACTTCATACATTTCTTTATCTGATATGATGGACTGATTGCATATTCTTTTTGTTACAGGTTTAAATGGTAGAACGTGTTGGACGACGTTAATATCGGCGTTTTGCACATTAGTCGAAAACGAAGATGACAGATTATACGTAGTGTACAATGGAGGCTTACAAATGACTTTCGAAGTAAGTTCAAAGATTTTTACAACGTTATTGATATACCTTTAACCCTTTAATCGCCGCTGACGGATATATCCAACGGAAACATTAAATTTTATATTGGCGGTTAACGGGTTAAAAATATTTTTTTTTTATATGGCGTCAGGTGTTAATATATACGTTTGCGTATACAGTAGCTTCTCTGGCATCACGTGGTATACTCTGCGTGTGCGTCCAAGTGTGGCACAGTATATACAATGTGTGCGTGTGTGTTGTCAGGCATTTCACAGTGTACAGGCGGTGCATACTGCGCGTGTCTGCAGACGCTGCACAGCCTAAATTATATTGTATTTAATTTACGTTTGCGTCTTAGGGCTATGCCCCATTTGTGCGTTGCGTTTCGTTGTCGTAGCCTCGTCGCTGCATTAATTTCCATATATTTTTAAATACATGCCCCATCAAACCATTGAACCGTTGCGCACGTCGTTTCAACGGATCGACGGAACACACAGAACTCTGTGTGTGGCCGCAGGTCAAGGCATCTCAATGTATATGACGATTCACGAAAGATGGCCACTCCGCATTATTTTATCGGAAATTATTGTATTTTGTTTATTTTTATGATACTGTTACGAGCTGGGGGTTCAGGATAAATTATTGCCAAACACGAAGAATAACACGGTAACACACTTTATTAATTTTACCACTATTAATTACACACAACACTAATTACAATTACACTCTCACTAATTAATCAATTCATGCACGCACTATAATCACTGATTAGCACTACACACTGTAATACAACACTTGATGATAGTCCGTATAATTTCCGCACACACACGTTATAATCACTCGTCAACTCTTCACACTCGACGATCCCTTATATATCGCTGTATCACTCGCTTCTTCCTTGTAGTCGCAGGTATTTCGCTCTTCGTTCGCTCTTGAGTAGAACACAAGACTGCCGGCGCACCCATCGGCCCGCCTTATATACCTGTCCGCCCACTAAGCTCGAAGCGTCGACGTCATTCTACATAGTTCGCGAATTATCTAGAACATACTAGACTCTTTGCTATTTGACAATTCGCATGTCATACTCTATGGTGGCCTGACGTCACATATTAGCCGCCATATTTAATGTCATTTTATTTACGTCTATTCGTGACAGTACTTTTCAATATTTCATAATTATAGTATTGCACTCTCATTAAAATATTATTTATCTTGCTCAGAAGCATTTGTGGTCATCTTTCGTTAACCTAACATACGTGTGTGTATCCGCAGGCGTTGCACAGTGGTGTAGTATGTCTTCAGCATATGTGAGTGTAGTATTTATGTGTGTGTGTGTGTGTGTCAGGCGCTGGCGGGCGTGCACGCGGCGTGGGCGGAGGGCGGCGGCGGGGCGGGCGGGGTGGGCGGCGCGGGCGGGGCGGGCGGGCGCGCCGAGCTGGCGGCGGCGCTGCGGTGGACGCGCGCGCTGGTGCGCACGGTGCGCATGCGCCGCGACCCCAAGGAGGCGCGCGCGCTGCTGCTCGCGTGCAAGGACTGGCACGAGTGCGCGCGCCGCCTGCTCGCGCTGCTGCCGCCGCACCACCGTCTGCACGCGCTCAGGGTGCCCGCACTCGGTACCTAACACACTCACTTACTACTCACTACCGTACTCGTATTGCTCATCTTTCAAATGAATACAATCGAAGCTTGGGAAATTTCGTCGTTCTTGCAAATTATTGGGCACTTTGAAATGTGAAGTTGTAGGTTGCAACAGGACGGGCGACATCTTGTTAATCGATAAAATTTTAATTGGAGGCATCCATCGTTGTAAAGTCTTGCAAACGAATACAATCGAAGCTCTAGAAATTCCGTCGTTATTGCAAATTATTTAAATGTAAAGTTGTTTGTTGCAACAGGACGAGCGACATCTCGTTTGTCGACGAAATCTTAATTGGAGACATCAATCGTTCTAATTCTTAAGTCTTTCGAACGTGAAGGAAAACATCGTGAGGAAACCTTCATGCACGCCTGCGAAGAGATTTGAAGGTTGTTTGTGAAGTCGTCCAATCCGCACTGAACCCACGTGGACGACTAAGGCCTTTTCACCCTATACGGTTAGGCTCGTGCCCCTCGGTGGGGACGTTTAATGAGCTGATGATGATGATTACACGGCTTTACAAAAATAAAGTGTAAATTCTCGACCATTATTATTAATCTTATGGAATAATCCCACTACAAAAGATCTATTAAGTATTGAATAATGAATGTGTGGTGTGTGCAGGCGTGCTACGTGAGATAGTGACCATCGGCGGCGCCGCAGCGCTGGGCGCGCTGGTGCCGCTCGCGGGCGCCGCACGACAGGAGCAGCGGCGGACACACGCGTGCCGCGCGCCGCCCGCCCCGCCGCCCGCCGCCCACCGGCCCTACCACCGGCTCATAGGTAACGTCACCGCCGCCCACCGGCTCATAGGTAACGTCACCGCCGCCCACCGGCCCTACCACCGGCTCATAGGTAACGTCACCGCCGCCCACCGGCCCTACCACCGGCTCATAGGTAACGTCACCGCCGCCCACCGGCCCTACCACCGGCTCATAGGTAACGTCACCGCCGCCCATTTCTCTCCCTCACAAATGCACTCACGAGGAAAAACTTGTACATAAAACACAACTCACACACACGCACACACAAACAAACGTAAGCGCACACGCAGGCACAACACACACAATAGGCAATGTACGATGAAATGTATTTTGTATATGATTTACGTTGTATATTTGATCTTAGAGTTTAAAGTTTCTGATATAATGTTATATTGTAATTATGTTTTAATATAACCTGTAGGGACCCGGTAACCTGTACTTAAGGGTTTTGAATCTAAACAGGCACCAGTCTCCCATAAATGACTATTTTGAACAGTGTCCCAAAAACCATGAAAAAGGGTAAAAATAAGTAAAACCACGGTTTCCAGTAAAAAGTATCGAGAATGTGTAATTCCAGGAAAGTAAGCTAGGACCTAATGTTATTCTAGAAAAATCTAAACACTGCCGTTAAGATATAAATTAGTGTCATCTAGTATTGGACTTAAGAACTAAGTTTGCATATGCTTTCAATCCTGAACAATTATCAAAACTGCACATGCCATTGTCAGACACGTGTTGCCGCGTGGCCCGCAGCCAGCGCTGCATGTCGGAGGCGCTGGTGCTGTTGTCGGCGCTGTGCGCGCTGGAGGCGGCGCCGCTGCGGTTCAACTACTTCGCCGCCTTCTGGAGGGACGTGGCTGCTTCGCCGGTAACTACCCAACACTGATAATTACGGTCTGACGAGCCATGTGGTGTTATTGGTTGAGATTTGGCAGTCTGATTTTTTTTATTGTTCTTTAATTAACATGTAACATACAATATTATTCAAATCTAGTGTATATTATTATCTTAGATTTAGATTACAATAAATATGAATACGTTTAAGGCTTTAACGGTCTTATTATACTTATATAAATACATTTAAACACATTCATCTATATTTTATGCGTGTACATAAAACCATGATATAAGTAAATGACGAACATTTTTTTACAGTAGATGCTGTCTGGTTAAGAACCGTCTGTCTATTTGACAGAAAGACAGATTAAAATTAAAGTTATTTTGTTGTATGTTCCGTATACTATGATTATACTCGTAAACTGAAGAGATCGTTTGTTTAAAAGCGTTAATCTTAGGAACTTCTGGTGCGATTTAAAAAATATTTGTGTTACATAGCTTATTTATCGAGGAAGGATATAGCCTATATATTATCACTCTAAGCCCCAATCCGAGTAAATTAACAGAGCTTAATAATATATTTTGTTTTACTTTGTGAAGACAAATCCTAAACATGTTTATGCAATGATCTAAATAGGCGGACGCGAAACTGGAAGAGATGTTGTTGGAGTGCAGCGTGGTGTCGGAGTATATGGACGCGGTGCTACTGGATGAGCGAGACTCGCTTGAAGACAACGCCATCTACCAGTTCATGCTGCATTATTACAACCCCAAGGTAGGATCATTAAACTTTTCTCTACTTTTTACTTTTGTGAAAACTCCTTCGTGGTCTAGTTAAGTTTCACCATATGGCAGTTCATGCTGATTTTGTTTTCTAGTTTGTGTAGAACATTATTCAAAAGTGTAATATCTATGCAATGATGTTATATTTTAAAAATAAGCAGATTAATATTACCAGTGATTTTTTTATGAAAAGTGATTGAACGTTTAGGTTTGACAGAGTTGTAGTAATTGGTGGAATGAACATCTATTGTTTACAAAGGCGTAAATGACAAACACAGGTCGTCTTTTTTACTCTCAATATTTTTGTTTTGCCATCATCATCATCTCTATTACATTGTTCAGTGTACGCAAAATAGAAAAATGTGTCTGAGTGCTGCCACTGCATTCGGAACGCTTTTCCGTTGTTATGTACGCGTATAACGTATCTGTAGTTATCGATGTATCAATGTGGTTTAGTATGTGAGCAGAGTGGTTATGTGTTTTGTCAGATGTCGGGCGGCGGCGCGTGGAGCGGCCTGGAGGCGCTGGCGGAGGAGGTGGTGTCGGCGAGCCAGGGCGGGCGGGTGCGGGCGCTGGTGGGCGGGGCGCGCGCGCTGGCCGTGCTGGCCACGCGCCGCGCGCCGCCCGCCCACCAGCGCACGCTGCACGCCGCCGCGCACGCGCTGCGGGACACGCTGCACCGGTCCGCAGGTAACGTGCCTCACCTAACGTGTCGCCGCCGACGTTCACTACCTGTTTACGCCGCTCCGTCGGTAACGTCACTACACTGCTATATAGTCAGCGCCGCTCTGTAGGTAACTTGTATGCACAGACCCCGGGTAACGTACCGCCGCTGCTCCCTACGTATTTACAGCGCTCCGTCGGTAACGACAAGTGACGCTGCTAGAGAGAATGTCAGCGCTTCTCTGTAGGTAACTGGCCTGCATCGATCCCCGGGTAACGTGGCGCCGCTGCTCACTACGAGACGTTATGCGCCGCTCCGTCAGTAACGTCAGTGCAATGCTAGATAGATTGTCAGCGCTGCTCTGTTGGTAACGAGTCGATGAAGACTCGTTACCCGTGTGGAACGTGCCGCTGCTTCCTACGTGACCTGTTTACGGCGCTCCATTATTATTCTCTATCATTGCCGCACTACGCCCGTCACCCTAGACAACAGATGTTAAGTCTCTTATACCCGGTAATTTTACTAGCTACAGTGCCCTCATCCCGAAACACAAAACTTCTGTTTCACGGGACAATATTTCGAACTGCGGTGGTAACTACCTAGACATCTCAGTATCGAGTCTACCACCTAGCATTGGATTATCTGGGTTGTATTAAATTTAAAAGATACATTGTAGTTTAAAAGCAACAATCACGCAGCAGCTCTGTCAATGTATTGCAGAAGAGGAGAGTTCAGAGGCGGAAGGGGAAGCGGAAAGCGACATCGTGACGGCGCGGTGCCACACGCCTGAGGGCAGCGAGCCCGACGAGCCCGACGAACTTCCCGACCTCGATGACGAGCCCGAGGACGAGCCTTCGCCCACCAGGCCCATTGGTAATACTGACTTATCTTCATCAGTTCATTTTAACATACCCATCGAGGGGCACGAGAGGCATACGGATACCCGTATATCCCGCAGTGCACACCCTGTGCGTCTAGACAACCCGGATAATCGCCACCATATTAAATTATCACCACTTATTCGACCATTTTCCTCTACAGATTTGAATTCAAAGGCGATCTGCTGTCATCAACAGTACTCAATTTGACAATAAAATAAATTGTTTTTGCGATATGTGCCTATATTTTGCATACTTTACTCATAATATCTGTGAGTAGGCCTGAGTCATCCACGCAGGCCAATGCGTCTTGGCTGACACTAAATAACAATTATGATTGAAATAAAAAACTTCACTAATAATTTGGTGGAACCCCTTTTGCCCTTGTATGCAATGTACCTTTTTACCAGAAAACAAAAACAACCACTCCGTATAACAAATAGCGTTACTTGAAAGCTTCGTAGCCCCAATTTAGCAAGGTGTTTGTACTATAGTTACTCAACAACTAATAAGCATACTTGTTAGCCTTAAAACTTCCTGACCATTACACCACGTGGGTAATTTGTTGTGTTATGTATCAGATGCGCGCAGCATGGTGTCGCAAGCTGTACAAGCTATATTGGCTGCCACACGTCCCGCCGCACCCGACGCCTAGCGCCGTCCATCTTTTTAAGGCCAGATGGCCCGACACACACACGAAACAGCGGCTATAGACAAGTGACAATCGTTCCATGGCCAATCCACTCATCTTAAGAAATCAGGCACGACAGACAATCTATTGGCCGATCGCTCGCTGGGATATCACCAAGCAAATCTAGAAAAAACAAAGGTGACTGGCACAGAACATCATGTTTCGTCATGCCCATACAGTAAGCGATATGAGTATCGACTCGATTGCCACTAGTCTAAAGCATAAGTATTTTTTAAAACATTCATATGCACCTAACCGTAATTATTTTTTGATGGTACTTTTTTCAACTTCTACTAATCGAGTATTTTATTGACACGTAAAAACATCGACGAGTGTCGAGTGGATCTGTAAATATATAGATTTATATTTTGGTTGCAAAAGTGCGCACGGAACGTTTCGGCGGCGGAGGGCCCGTCAGTAACGCGTAGGATCTGTCAATGACTTGGAAACTTATAAACTGCAAGTTTGAGTATCAGCCCTCAGCCATCTGTTGTTCTGTAATAAGTTTCGACTCGTCGATGGTTCAATCAACTCTCAGCGCTACCCGGGTTATCCGCCGTCATATTGCACAATTTACCTGACATTTAATTATACTTTTTTTTTGACTAGCTCAATATTACAATGAAAATATGTATTGTTTTACATAATGTATGTTAGTTCGTATATGTACGTCTTAAGTCATTAATATATTGATGTGTTAAAAGTGCAAATGATGAAGAAATGTTTAACAAATGTTTTTGTCGTTTAATAAATAAGTTTATTGTGTAAAAAAATTAGGTTTAGTAGTTGTTGCTTAAGTTCTTATATGTAAAGTAGTAAGACGACGGCTACACGTCTTGGAAATGTAATTATTTGTCTGAAAACAAATGATTCTTGTGAATAGCGCCATGAAAAAGAATATTCAAAAGAGTGATACATCGATGTTAAGCATACATTCCATAAGTCAGCATCACAGGTTTTAAGGCTTTATACACAGCAGTGTAGTGCGTTATCTGGTGTGAGGTTTCATGTAGATTTCAAGATCAATTAACATTCTTGCCCTCGTAGAGAAAGAACTCGCAAATATATGTATAGCATATCAAAATCAGGTTGTTCGTTCATGGTATTTTGTATTATATATGTACTTTTATCAATTTAGAATTAGTGACATCACCCATAACTATGTTTTTTTCTTGACGAGGGCAACGTTTTAAGGCTCATAATATATATAACATAATATTGAACGGCAACGATGCGACTGATAGGTTTGTACGTGACGAATGAGGCTAGGTAATATTTTCGTAATAATTATAATTTACTGCTTTCGTGATCAAACATATTAGTTTTTTTTTATATTACGCATGCCTACCGATGTAATGTAAAGCATCTGTTTTATATGGTTGATAATAAAAGCCTATCGATAAATTACATATGTATTCCAACCTTTCCATTATCGTCATGATGTTATAAAAGAATCTTTTTATTAAATAATCATATCGATCATGAAATCTCTAAATAATAATTACTCGAAATTAAACCTATCATTGAGTGTGATTTTTATATCGTTTTATAATTTTATATAGTTAGTAAACGTGTTTCGTGATGATGACGTATCGAAAAAAGGACGTCACTTCTGTTGCGTAAGTCGCTTGTATTCGATACTCCTTTGCAATGCATGTATGAACAGTGCATGTAAATGACTAATGAATGTATGGCGATGCAGCGTTAAAAATTAAACGTATTCTTTAATGAGTTTACTTTTCTAGTGCTAAAGAAAAGTAGATTTTTATTCCAAATGAATAAAATCAAAATGTTTATTCATCGCAACTGATATATTCAGATAGTTAATAGATTTAAGTACATTAATTTTAACGTACAATGTTACTATCAATGATAATCCACAGGTGTTTACGTACTAGTTGTTCAATTGCATGTAAAGCAATTCTTTTCTTTTTTAAATATCGCGCTGTAAAATTAGGACTGGATGGCTTGATTATTTCAATGATACTTAATTTATATTGCAATAATATTTGTTTTAAATATTTATGAAACAATTAGTTACATAATAAATCTCTGCATTTATGCTATCGGTTCTCATTTCTAAACATTTAACATGTATTTTATTTTACAATCTCAGAAAAAGTGTTCACTAAATTTTATTGATTTTAATCATTATTATTCAAATGGTTATTGTGTTTCGGCTGTGAATGGTTTGTTAGTTTAAGATGTTACATTTAAAACATTAGGAGATCCTCCGCACTGCTTACGATGTCCGAATCTGAGCTTACGTATAACAAAATATCATATTGTAAGTCAAAATACCCGTCCAAGGCGCGTACTTGTATTTATTCTTTGCGGACTTCTTAAAATTAGGCCAGTACCCTTAGTCGATTGTATTAATCTCAATTTGATTTTTCGTATTTCGGTGTTCAAATGCACAATACTAAACGTTATAGTGAAAAATACACTTGTCCCATAGATGACAATTGACCAATTGTAGTACTGGATTACTTATACAACTCTTTTCGTTTTGGCGATTATTGTGAACAGTTGTATCACGGGCTTACCTTTTCATAAATGTTCATAAAAACAAAGGCCATGGTACTTGTCTCATAATAAAAACTCTTTGAAGTAAACACATGAAAAGCCACTGATTAACTGAAAATTATATTAAATCATTTTCAGCACAGACAAGTTATTTACTAATAACAATGTGATTAGCCCGTCAACTGACAGTGGTCTCATAAACTGTTATAAGTCTGTATTCCTTAACTCTCAGTATCTCATTAGCATTTTTGGCTTTAATAGCCTAGTACCCAGAGTTTCATCATTACATTGAATGAACTTATAACATTAAGTGAATAAGGTTATTTAGTATACACATTTAATGCCCAAATTGAACCAATCATAACAAAAATACATTATAATATTAACACCTTTGGATTCTAACACTGGGCAAGGTTCACAAAAAAATTTCGTTCTCACGAATAACAGAATTTTGATAATATAATTCAAGTCCATTTTATAAATTTGTAGTAATATATAAGGTTACAATGTTATTTCATTCATCACAAATATAAGTGTCGTTTTTATAATAAGTTCCTTGGTGCATCCCAACAGTTGTGTACGTGCGCCCAAACCAAGGATTACCGACGCAACCGTGGTCTGTGACGCACCCCGTAACTTTGGCAGACTTGGTAAATTTAATTTACATAATAGATTTTTTATAGTATGTATATTCTCGAATAAGCTTTTTTGTCTTAGCTATCAATAGCTGCATGTGGAAAATAGAAACAAAAAGCAATAAATGTTCAACCAAATACGAATTATTCAGTAAAGTCTCAATTATTCATAATAATTTGTATGTACTCTATTCATTGTATAATTGTTATTGACTTATGTTATGATGATATATCGATAGAATTCGTTGTTTGGTAAGATGGCAGTCACTGGGAAATTTTGAAAAAAGGGTTATAATATAATGTGGTGCTAACAATCAGATTCGAGTGGCTGGAAATTTAAAATGTATTTAGTTTTGTGTTTAGTATATATTTTAATTAGAGCTTATTAATATATATAATCTAAATAACTATGCTGTAATTATCTTTTAATTAATTTTAAGATTATTTGATGTTTCCACTGGATGCGTAGCGCTGCTACGGCGCGCCCGGCTTGTATGAGGACACTTAACATAATGTGTATTATAATAAATTTCTTTTACTGAAACAACAGTTTCAGTCAAATATAACTGTGTTATTGAACATAATTTGTGAAAAATTAATAAAAATACTGTAAATCGGACTGGAAAGCCAAAGTAAACAGTATTTTGTAAATCTGTGTTTCATTGTTATTATCCATGTCCTTAAATAAACAAAGATTAATTAATTTTAAAATAATGAAAAATATAAATCAAGGTGAATTATTGTTTGAAATTCTTTATTTTTTTAAAGTTAATTTAGATCTAATTTCTGCAGGGAATTTTTCAATTGATTTATAAACACATGTCATACAAAATATTTTTGAATAAAATAAGCTGCAATCTTTACTTATACAGACAGTTTTGTCACACACAGCACAATCTGCACCTAAGACTAGTATCTCACCCTTTCCTGGAGGGCTAAAAGGGTCCTTCATCACATAACTTGGGTATTTAAGGACAATATTGCGTGAGAAAGGTGGACTTAGTCCTTTGTAGTGGGCTTTTTCATCCATCCCACATAAAGTACACTTGAAGTCATAAATAAGTTGAACAGCCTCTTCTTTGGGTTTAGTTGAGTCTTCCATTGTACTAAAACAAATTTAATTCAACTTAGAAAATGTTTTATGCATTCAAAATATAATATAAAATACAAAAGTATAAACCATTATTATTAATACTAAAAACCTAAAAAAATACTGAAAAAAACCGGACAAGCCAAAAGTCTTAAAATTGATTTTAAACTATTTAAATATTGGAAATACCCTTTTCACGCTACATACAAACACATAGCAATGTGTCTGAACTCGCAAAAAACATAACCACTGATTCTAAGTAAAATGGTCTCAAGATAGAAAATACATACTGAATAGAATCTTGAATTGTTTATTCTTGCTCAATTTTAGTTGCCTTTTCTTTAGGGGCTTCAATTGGCCACCATTTAGGTTTAATAACTTCAGCAGTATATTTTCCAATTTGTACAACTTTTGCTTCCAATACTTCCTTGACTCTAACCAAGCCTATACCATAATCCTTAGTAAATCCTTTCAATTTGCCAAAATTTGATTTTGTGTTATTACTAGAGGAAATAACACTATCTTTTTCTAAATCATCAACAGAGCTTTCACTAAATTTAAGTGGCATTATTCTTTTTCTGATAACACCGGTGTGGTGAACTCGAGCTGTTAATTCTTGACCAATGTAGCATCCTTTGTGGAAACTGACTCCATGGAGATAATCACAATTTACCTCAAGGGGAAAACATGTCCCTGGTGGAAGATCACTTGCACCTTCGCTAACTCCTAACTTATATCTTAAGTAATGATAGCCTTCATCATCATTCTCTAATATAATTTTTTTTTCAATTCTCGTAGTTAATTGGGAACCATTGACAGGAGAACTTGTTATAATTCTAAACCCAAGATCAGATAGGCGAGGATCTTTATAAACATAAAAACCATCATCTTGTCTTACATTTTTCTCTATTGCATTTTCATCAGACACTAAAGCCCAAAGTTTGTAGTTTTCACTTGAATCTTCTATGTGCACTTTTCGCTTTAATTTAAACATCTTTAAATGTTTTTGTAGGTTAATTAAGATGTTTTTATCACACTCGATCATGAAAGAATCACAGTTGTCTATTTTATGTATTAGAGTGTCATATAGTACCCTACCTTTATTGTTTAAAAACATAGCATAAATAGATTTAGATCCCTCGTCAAAGTGCCGCATATCGTTAGTAATAAGACCTTGTAGAAAGATTGATGCATCATTTCCTTGTATTTTTATTAATTTTCGGTTTTTGAGAGGATATAGTCTAGCCCGTGATTGCTCATGAGTATGCCGACATAGTTGGATAAAAACGTTTCTTCTGGAAAGAATTTTATTTACCTGGTGATATGAAATCATTGTGAGTTCTTGATAATAATGTATTCTATCTTAGTTTAAATCAATGTTGGTCTGCCATATCCATCCATTTACTTAAATAAATAAAATGTGATGGTATTTTCAAGAACGTATTTTCGAATAATCAGCTGCTTGATTGACAGTAACTAACTGTCAACTTCAATTGACAACATTATTATAGTTTATAGTTTTCTTTTTAAATCTTGTAGTTGTATTGTGAAACGAGAAATGTATTCCTTAAATTAATTATTTTTGAAATGTGCACCACAATCTTATAACCCATTTTTATAGTGTGATTCCAGTATGGTTTGATCAAATAAAATAAAACAACGCTTAGTGCACACTTTTAATTTACTCTCCCTTTAAAAATAACATCATATTGTTGGAATTTCTGGGAACACTTCTACTATGTATGCGAAGTCGCGGTGGCCAAACCATGAAAATTGAGATTAACTCTCAGATTAAAGTTCTGCCCCTTTCGCGAGGGCCAGCGTTGCGACTCCCAGTTAAGACTTATTGCTTTCTGCACTCCCTTTCAGCTTGAAAACTGATTGCTTTTCTGCACAAACTACTACCTACTATAAAACATACTGGGTAAGTGGTACCTAGTCCCATAAGCAATGCCTGATTTTTTTTTGCCATATAAACCCGCGAGGGTCTTTTTTTCAAACTGACTACTGCTGTAGGCCGCAGAGGGCCCTTTTTTTGAACTGACTACTGTTGTTAGCCGCAGATGACCTTTACAGCTTCACCGGGCAATTGGCAAGCGCAGATGGGATCAGTTAGTAGAGTGTAGTATCTCTACATAGTTTGTGAATTGTGGTAGTAATCGTTTAGCTATTTCGGTCAGCCGCATCGGCGATAGGGTCGTCTAGCACGTCCCGTGGACGCCGACGTTTGCGGACGCGAGGTGAGACATTAATATTAGCTGCTGTTGTATAAATAATCAGCACAGGATAAAATGAGCGGGTTTTAATGCGCTATTGCCGAGTCGAAGAAGCGTTTAGATGCTTACTGCGCTGCCTACAAACTCGCAGTACCTAACAGCAAGATTGTAGGCAGTCCTAAGTCTGAAGGTTGACATTACGTATGACCTACGGTGCTCCCGTGGCTTTACACATGTTCTTATTCTGAATGACTCGTAGTCTATGGACGTGAGTGGACTAAGTAAAAAATAACACAAACTTTTTATTGCTCGGCCCGCGTATATGTGATTGTGGTTTGTGTCATTGAGTACTGAATTTGTACCCAAACCAATGCTTATGGCCTCTAACAGGCTTCTGTACTTGCCAATTACCCGTTATGTCTGTAATAGCCTGTGGTCAAAAATTCCATTTGAATGTACAATTGTTTAGGCCATTCATAGGAAGATAGAGGTTTTACTTACTTATATATTTTTTATCTGGAGCCAATACTTGAGTTGCTAACACAGGTCAGTCACTGATTAAAATAAAAAAGCAGTAAACTGGGAAATCATGGTTTAATTTCGCAAAAAAGTATAGCTTAAAATGTATGTTGTTTGTAAACAGAAACATAAACTTATTTTAAATTAAAACAACTTAATATTTAGATGCACCCAGGTTTTGGGAACGTTATAATATAAAAATATATAACATTTAAATCAGATTAATTTGCCTTATAGATTTCGTACAAACATTAGTTAGGTAGATACTCGTACATACAGACTGTGTAAAATACATGCTGTTTATGATAATCGCAGTACTAAGCTTACATAAATCATAACAACAAAGCTGTAAAGCTTAAATAAATGCTTTTTTTTACTTCTAGTTTACTAGTAAGTAGTTATTGTCGGCGATCTTGCGGCGTGTAAGTCATCTCTATAAGGTCTTCACGATCTCTCCTCACCGGAGTATCCATTAAAGAGGGGATACCCTCCTCGCATTCCTTCCGAACAGGCGTTGCTAACAGTGATGTTGGCACGGAGTCTTGGCCACGTTCTACAGACGCTGTAGCTAATTCCGTGGTAAACGTGGGCTCTGAGCCGACGGAAGTGTTATCTCGCTTCCCCGGTGAACTCACTGGACTTCGTTGCTGTCGACGACCTTTTTTCAGGTGAGGTGTTAGCTTCTGCAACAATAATAATAAAATTAATGAAAATTTAATGATCGGGTGAGCGTCGGTGTCTCATTGGTGAGGACCGTTGCCATCCGATCTGGGAAAATTAGCACAAAGTGACTTACTCTCTGCGGGCTCTCCGCGGGAATCAAACCCAAGACCCCTCGATTACTAGATCTGAACCAACGTTCAGACCACTAGAGCACCCTTTGACTGCCATGAAACCAGACACTATAGAATTTATAGTTTGTCATCCAACAGTTTGCCTCCATGGCGTGTTTATTAGTTTGGCACTGTGGAAACATGAAATATAAATCAACCTCACCCCGTGCGGGTCTTTAAGGAAGACCTCGGTGTGTTTGACGACGAAATCGGGTGCAGCGAGACAGCGCGCCAGCAACAGTGCGGCGGCGGCGGCCCACGCGGCGAATGCGCCCGCGCTCGCCGCCCGCAGGGCGGACGCGCGCGCTCCGAAACTCCACGACGTCCGCCACGAACCCTCCAGGTATGGATTCACTGACGAGCACCTATGTGATGTGTTAACGAGTAAATTAAGGTTATTTACTTACACCCGTGACAGTACACTGGTGGACTTAGGACCTATTTCACAATAAATAAATATATACTGTCTATCTAGTCGCAAACTAAGCATTTAGCCTGTAATATGGGTACTAAACAACGGATATACATTTTGTTTTGTAAAGCATACATATTATACATAGAAATCACCCAGACCATTACAAACAGACATGTTCATGCACACAAATGTTTGTACTGCCCGGGGATCGAACCCGAAACCCTTGGTGTAGCAGCCAACGTCTCAACCGTTTACACCAAATGGGTCGTCAAATAGTAAATTACTAGGGGGTAGACTCAATACTGAGTCGTCTAGGCACCGCAGTGCCAGATATCATTCCGTCAAATAAGTGTGCTATGCACTTTTGTGTTTCAGGATGAGGGCCCTGTACAGAAGCTAATGCGATGTATTGTAAATAAAGAAAAGGCGTGATTTATGACTTGGTAAGGCGTACGAATGCAGGGCAAAAGGCTTATTGCAGAAGCTTATTGCGATGTAGGTATAACTAAAGACGCGATTACAGATTTGGTAGAGTTGGTGAGGTGTATGAAGGCAGTGCATATGGATTGTTGCAGAAGCTAATTGTAACGCAGACTTGCGAATTACCGATATCGTTGACCTTTAAAATCATCAATGGGTAGGTACCTACTATCGTTAGGCCTATCGCTACAATCAATGTAGTCAATCCTATTGATAGTATCGAAAGTTCTGGGAATAATTTCTATAATGGATGGATGGAATGGTTTCTATAATGTCGATAGTTTATTAGATATTACTCCGATACTATCAAAAGCCCTATCGATACTATCAAAAGCCCTATAGATACTATCAAAAGCCCTATAGATACTATCGAAAGCTCTATCGATGCTATCAAAAGCCCTAGCGATATTATTGCTTTTGCCCAACTATCTATAGTGTGAACTATCGAGCGGCAACACAATTGTGACGTATGCTAAGGTAGTGCACGAGTACTGACTTGGTAGAGTTGGTGAGGTGTGCGAAGGCGGCGCAGAAGGCTTGCAGGCCTGCGTTGGTGCGCGCGAAGCTGTGCCCGGTGAGCGCCACCAGCACCAGCGCGAACAGCAGCGCAGGTGTCAGGATGCGCCACGGTTGCTGCAACCTGGCCCGCAGAATGGTCATCATATAAATAAATACAAATTTATACATCCACTGACATTCACACAGCACCATCTAGCCCTAAATTAATTGAGGGGCTTGTAGTATGGTTCCTAAACAACGGATAAACATATTTATATTTATATTGAAAATATGTACATTTTATACATAGAAAACACCCCGGCACATATAAACAGGTGATAGGTTAGGTAGACACAAACACCCGGCACAAAAACTAAACTATTGTCACTATAAAAGTAATGTCATACAGTGTTAATTAAAAGTAATATATTAAAGCGCATTACTACCGACTTCAGAGCAACAGGGATGGGCACTTGGCAGGGTTCGTAGGTTTTTTTTTATTTGTGATTTAAACATGATCTACTTTTGATCGTCGTCGATAAGAATCAATATTGTCATTATATCGCATTTGCTGTCCCAGTTCATTGAATATTAAAATAAATACGCGAATTATTTTTGTTCTAAATTTATACCGTCGGTACATAAAGCGTCGGTGGCTCTTTGGTATGGGTGGACTGTGGCCTTTCGATCTGGAAGGTGCAGGTGCATTTCCCGCCACGTACCAATGTGTTTCCGATTTTTCGAAAATATTTGTATTTATCCGACGCCTACGGTGAAGGAAAACATCGTGAGGAAACCTGCGCACGCCTAAGATGTAATTCAAAGGTTGTGCGTGAAGTCGACCAATCCGCACAGAGCCCGCTTAGTCTACTAAAGCCTATACACCCTATACGGGTACGCTCGTGCCCCTCGGTGGGAACGTATAATGAGCTCATAATGATGATAACTCACATACCTAAGTCTCGCTACTTAACAGCTAGTACCAATAGTATTGGTATAGAATCTTACCCAGACCTCGGCCGGCCTCCACCAGGACACATGGTGAACAATGTGATCCAGAGCAGCGCGCACACGGTCGCCATCACCGGCATGTACTCTGGGAACTGGCACTCGGTGTCCAGTGCGAACAAGCTGCGAGACGTATCCAAGATCATCTGGTGACTTTGGTTCCCTGGTATGTGACATATCGTTTAAAACTTCGTTTCTGATGTTAATGGTTAATGTTAAGTTTGCCAATTTACTAAAGGCCCAACCCAGGACAATAGTTTGTTCAATAATATTTGACGGTTTTTCGCCACTAAATCAAAAACTATTTAATGGAAAATTGAAGTTTGTTTTTAGAAAAATAATTATTGCTCTCTGGACTGGTTACCGGAATCCGGTAGGAGGACTCCACTTACAGTACACTGCTGAAATGGGTCTCGCTGAAGTTTTAAAGAGTAGGTACCTATACTTTCGATGTTGATGATGAATGAATATGATGTTCAGTGCATGTCCGACAGAAACCTTATCAATGGTTTAAGAACCCATTGTATCCCTATTTTACTAAATAGCATGCTAAAATTTTTAACATTTCCTACTCGAAGATGTTTTGGTGCACTCACCAAAACATTTTCGAAATTATAAAATTTGTATATCAATAGCATCATCATCGAAATTTTTATATTTTTCATCCATGAAATGGGTTTTTTGGGATAAATCGGTTCAGTATTTCTTACTTTTACCCTTTTTCCGTGGACAACAGAATTTCATTCAATATTTCCATGCACTTCATAAATAACTCTGAGTACTTTTTTAAATACATTAACACTACGTAAGATAATGAATTCACGTGTAAATAAGAACCTACGTAAGTATGCGTATGTAAATTGATTAATTTTCAATTATTGTTCTATATTTAACTGACAAATACTTAAAAGTAATTGTTGTTTATAATAGGTATGTCAAACAGCACACATTTTGTTAGTGAATTTGGAAAAACGTTAGTTGGGATATCACTCATACTCATTATTGATTAACACTATTCAAAGAAATCAATGAAAAGAACAAACATTTCTTCCTGATTTGTTTTCGGTACCGTAACAGTCTTATGGAGAAACTAGTAATAGAGGTGTCGTCGGTGTGCTTTCGAACGTGTCCTAGAGAAAATATCATAATTAATCACTTATTATTTTAAATAAACTAACCAACTTAGTTTCGCAAGTCACTTAAAGTAATATGGAAACTACACATGTATTTTTTTAAATCGATATTAATTATAAAAATGCCCAGAACAAACCAAACATACATGTAACTGCAGGCAAATGTTTGTAATAAACCCAGAATCCAATGCAAGCCTTAATTCAACCATTATTACATTACATCGATCGTCAATCAGTTTGATAAATTCATGGTAATGAAAGACTATGGAAATGGATATCCGACACACACACTATTTGTGTTTGCAAATTTATAAAGTTTGTCACTTGTGCATTCTTATGGCAACTTACCACTTAAACAGTCACGTTCCCCGCCTCCATTGTTTCGAAAGTGTTCATTGTTTCGTTATCGGGAATTTCTCTTTTTGTTACATTTTTCTCAGTCACAACTTCGCCAGAGGCGGCATTTTGAGCAATCGTTTCTGTTGTAGCATCATTAGATTGGTTCTCTGTAACCGATTCATCTTCCTCCAATGTATAATTGATATTGGTTTCCAAAAGTGTACTGTTTGGGCGAGGCATAACACGGAACTCCAGTTCACGTGGATATAGCACGCAGTGGTTGTCTACCAACTGCATTGTATTTTGAAGAATGACGTAATTTGCCACTCCGAATATTGCAGCTAGAGAGTAAAGTATCAGGTGCCACACTGAAATAAATTAAGAGTGATGAGAATAATAAACTCGATAGTAGGTCTGGGATGTAGGTTTTCTTACTATCTGAAATTTTTATGTAGACGAAGATAGGCAGTTTTTTTGGAGGATTTCTTCTCTGTGTTCCGCTTACTGCTTTAGCTAGGAAGTGGCGAGCGCTCATCGCTCTCCCTAAACGTAAATTGTACGGGATACCGGTAACTATCGGATATTATTTTAGTTTAAATGTGGTCAAGGGACGACATATGTAATCGAAATATTATTTATATTTAGGTGCATCTCAATAGTATTAGTATTGTTACGAATTGACGTAATTAAAAATGTCATTAAATATGGCGGCTAATGTGACGTCAGTCCACAGACAATAAAAATATTTCTGATCTTATTCCTAAGAGAGATCCCAAGCATAGCTCGCACCATTGCCGTTGAGTGACTTTGACTTGTGACAATCCCGCAGTCAGAGTCCCAGCTGCGTATTTTAGTACGGGTAGGAAGCATTGCTCAAAGACTTTCCTCTTTATGCATTGCAGAATTGTTATTGACTTTATGTAACTTGCGAATGCCATATTAGTATACAATACAGTAATAGTCTGTAATCACCTGAAAGGGTTAATGAATCTTATCATAAATCTTGAATATAAAATGAATACATTTTGAATACTGATATACAATGAATATTTATTTGAAAATCCAACCCAATTCCACGAGGTGTTATCTCGGTATCCAGTAAATATATTTTCGACTCATTTGAAATTCGACCTTATTTCGACAGTCTTCTTTGGAAACGATGTTATTAAAACTGGGATTTTACAATATAATAGTTCGCTAAGGAACTTAATATCAAGATCATTTGTCTAAGGAGACATACTTACTACCTATTTAGTTAGTTTTTTAATATATGTTACATATATAGTTTTATTTCATAAAAAAGCAATAGTGTAAGAACAAATCCAAACTAAACTACGGTTTACTTTCAGATTTATGTAAAAAGTGAACCACCAATAACAGCTGACGAATGATAGTCAAAAAAGGACGTATTACCAGTACCAGTACTAGCCTTAATCAACAAATAATGAATATGAATTTTGGGTACGAGTTGAGTTTGGACATTTCCTACGATTGTGGCCTCTAATATCGAAAAACATCGTACATAAATGTATAAAATACACCAATTTTTACTATTTGAATAGTTTTAGATTGTTTATGGCCGTGAACACGACTCTACAAAACAGTCATCCCACGCTGTGCGGGCGGCGGCGCGTGCGCTAGGTGCGCCGGAGTTACTCACGCGATAAGAATAGGAACATTGTACATCACCAGTAGAACTTACTAAGATAACATTTTATTGCTTAACCAAATTGACATAGAATTAATTCATAGGCAAAAAAACAAGTTAAGCCCAATTTAACGTAACTTTTGAGATAAGTTCATAGTTACGCTTATGGTGTTAATTATGTCCAATGATATTCTATATTAAAGAGATCATGTCATAATAAAATTATTTGTAGAACACTTTGAACTGTAAGCTTCTGTAAGAAGAACTTTATCTTCCCTCGGTACAAATATAGAATTAAGATGAAATCTCAAATAATTATTTGATTGGTCCTACTTTAGGAGGACGTTCTACGGGAAAATTCTAATTCATTATTTCCTCCATACGCACGAGGAATTTCCTGCATAAAACAATAATAGAGTAACTATACTATATACTTATCTGTCGACTGTAAATGAAATAAGTAGGTACTATTTGATTTTATTTATTTAAGTATAAATTCCACAAGCTCAAAATAATGTAGTGATATTATAATACTGCTCTTTAAGCGAACGAAATAAGAAATATTTTTTAAAATTTAACAAGAAGAATTAAGAAAAAGAAATGTTAATAACAAATTAAAATGTATATTTATACATTTTCCATTGTATTAGCTTCCTATAGGTTTGGCATCGTTGATTAGTTACATTAAAGGGCTGGTCACGATTAAAAACCCAAGGGGACATACATTTAATTAGTACCTTCCTACCTGAAGGCAATATAACAACGTAGAAGTTCTATGTAGTACCACAGTTTATATACACTTGACACACTATGGATTATGTACATATTTATTATAGTTGTATTCATCTCTATATTAGCAACTTCATGTCTAATTTATAAAAGGTCTATTGGAAAATAACGATAGGTAAATAGGCTTGGAACCTAAGCAACTTTACTTGCAAGTCGTAGATACTCTTGAACACCAACGAGGTTCTGACGACGCGTCAGCCGAACACATCAAATAAAAATTTACGGAAGTTCGTCCTCCACTGTAAGTGACTCCTGTAGCAAATAAATAACTAGCCAAAAAACATCTCTTATATTTTGTTCTCGATTGGAAGCCGTCAACAATGATAATCGACAAGCCGGCAACAAAGACAAATGTGATGAAAACTTGCTGCGTTATTTTTATTAGCGACGACAGTACTTTAAAAATATGATATTTTTGAGTGGAAAATACAGTGTTAAAAGATTCGGTTTTATTTGTTTCTAGTTGACTGGGATTCTTTCAGCTTAAAAAATATGATTAATAAGCCAATTTCGAGTGCCGAGTGCTGATACTGAGGATACTCCAAACCAATGGTCTTTTCACAATCGGACTTTGTAAGAACTAGACGTAATAGATTGCTATTAAAAGTAGCTACTAGCTTTAATTTATTAACTTACCCTTCCATGTTTTAAGATGTTTGGCCGCTCGCTCTTCCAGCTCACAGTAATCATAAAGTAACACAGTCATTGCGTGATGTTTCAGCGTATTCACTTCATTTTAATCTGAAACAAGTGAGTGAACTAGTAAGTATATTTATTTTGAAGCAGATAATAGACTAAAAACATTCAGGATGTTAAGAAAAAAGCAATTCGTCCAAAATACGTCTTGAAATCGTATCGACGTGATACGACGAAGGTTTTTATGTGTAACCTATTTTGAGATAAGGAAACAAAATGTCGCTACAAAGGATCTCTTGAATGACCTCAAAATTAGTTGTATGGTGTGATGTTATCCTACGCGATAAGACGAAATAAGGAGATAGGAAGACTAAAATGTCTTTAAAGGCATGGAATTTTGCTAATCTTAACTTAAAGCAAACCTTTGATTAACGTTGGATCTTAGAACTCAACAGTTCTAGACTAGATTGACTGTACAACGTATTAAAAAAAATGGTATGTAGTTCTCAACTATTATATATCTATTGACCTGTATATACTCCAATGATTACCTACAGGTCTGAATACCTCTGCGCATTCGTGCTTCCATCGATTACTCATTAATTCAGTCATTAATTATCTTCGATTTACGACAATTTCTATAGAAGCTTTTGTGTGGCAATATGAAATATTTGAATGAGGTCAGAGGTCCGTTCACTTTAGTCTTTTATATCGATTTTGTAAGTGCGTGGCTTAATGCCCAAGGGAGATTTTAAAATTTCGGGTTAATATGAACTCCCAGTTTCGACGGTATTGTGTAAAAGGGGTACGAGTAGTTGTAAATAGCATCTTATATTAATAATGCAGCGGCCAAATCCGTAAACCTACTTTACTATCTACAATGTTTTCAGCATCAGAAGATTAGTGTATACTATAAATCCCTACTATGCCAAGAGCATTACAATCAACGAAACAATGTGAATTGAATACAATCGAAGTCATTTGCATTGTATTAAATAATCGTGCATGGCTGTTAACAAAAAGTTTAGACTAGACTGAAAGATGTTATTATTGTTAGAAAAGTAGTCGATTTGATATGGCTATTAAATTGACTTCCTTTATAATCTTATTCAAAGTAGTTAAGTTCTCGAACGTTAGCGAGGGGATAGTAGTATAACCAAAGCTCCAAGGACTCAAAAACATGCGGAGTATTACCCAAACCGGGATGATTTGATCTCAAACAGCTAAACCCCTAATGGATGAACATATTGGGGGAGGTCTTAATCCAGCAATCGATGACACCGCTGAAGTAGTTGACACTTGTACTGAGAGGTTTTTTGATTTGAGATGTTTGAGTTAGAGATAAGTAGATAAAGAAATAGTTTTTTAGCTTTAACTCGGGGCAATTTTCCAGCTAACCTGTTGCGGTCTAATATCTATTGTGGTTACAAAACGTTATAATGCTTGTACTCTTCGGATGTGCAATACTAATTCGTTAATTCAATATTATTCAATATTATTCGTTAATTCAATATTATTCAAGCGACGAAATGTCATGTAGGCGTAGCAATTATTTTGTTCGGCGTTCGACAGTCTATTGACGTAATATTTAGCATTTGTCATGAAAATAAATTGAAATATCACGATGTTATATTTTCATTATGTCTTCTGGCGGAGTGTATCGAGATATTAAACGTAAACGCCAGTTTGATAACAACCCAAAGATAAATTATTCTTAATATTAAGGAATAACGCTTGTAAAAACAACGTGTTCAATCATCAATTTTTATCTTTAAAAATAAACTGGTTGGCGCAGCTGGTAGCTAGGGGTTGATATCCCCTAACTCATTGAGGGAGGTTTAGATTTCAAATGATGGTCTCAGTGAAAATATACCTCTTCTTAGTCGTATTAACAACGGTAATCGGTGTAGGAACTCTAGGTTCAATAAAACTCAGGCTGATGACATTCCCACATCGGATGGTGAAATGTCTGTACCTTGGTTCGCAGTCAGGTCATGAGCAATAATACCAGCGTCATGGTCAATGGACAGCATGACAGTCAAGATCCTGACATGAATAATAAGAAATCGATGTTCTAGCATTTTCTAATATAACCTCTAGAAGACTCAACATAAAGGATTCAGGATCAACACATACCTACATCTAAATATTCTGAGTAACATCAATTTGGCCGAAAGCCAAAACCATTCGCTCGATGCTCTAGATTCTGTCTAGGTCGTCTACCATTCAATTTAAAATTATGAATCAGACTGGTTACTATTTGCTCTTGTACATATCTTTTATTGCTTTTCGCAGAAAGCTCACACGCTTATTAAATTAGTACCTATGTTGTTTACGCCGCTGCCGCCTCGTAAACACAAGGCATTATTAGATCTTATATCCGTAATCTAAGTGGAATTATGTGGGATTATACAATGAAGCTGTGCTGTGTAGTTATCTTCTGGGTGCCGTAAGAGGCGACTTAGAGACCCAGTATTTTGAGAGGAACGGGTTGCAATTTAACGCTTTCTCATTTAACTAGAAAGGTTAAGGTTGTATAAGCTTTTATAATCTTCAACTAGCCTACCATGCGCAGAGATTAAATACTCCAATCGTGGAGTAGGTCAGGAGTCCTGCCGTGCAGTCTTGTTCTTTTCTTTTGCATTTATTTATATTGTAAGAAAAACATCGTGAGGAAATATGCCCACTTCTACGAAGAGATTTAAAGGTCGTGCGTGAAGTCGGCTAATCTGGGCCGCGTTAATGACTTTGGCCCATACACCTTTTACGGGTAGGCTCGTGGCCCTCAGTGGGGACATATAATGATGGTGATGATTGTATAATATTGTACAAAATCGATTTGCAGACCGCCACAATTCTCTCAAAGAAATGTTCATAGCTTAATCTAAGATAGCCTCTAATTGTAATTTATCTTAAGTAGAAGTATTATAAATATAATAACTTCAACATTGAATTTATTGACACAAAATGTCATGGTATAGGTACCATGACCCCTTTGCTTTATTCAAATCAAATCAAAATATCTTTATTCAATAAATCTTTTACAGATAGTTTTGAATCGTCAATTGTTACTATTATTTTTTTATGACTCTACCATCGGTTCGGAATTAGTAGGATCTTCGAGAAGAGCAGTTATGCTATGGTGATAAGCATATTATTATGATGCTCAATCTTTTTGGAATGTCTACTGCCTATCATGAATCTCTATACATAGTTCTGATTAAATTAGTTGTGGACCTTTACGAATGACCCTATGAAAAGCTTTTCTCGTTTGCTTACCCTCTTTTACTCAATTGGTGTGACCTTGTAGTTCCACTTCATATAGCAACTTGAGAGAAACCAGGACATAATGAAATGTATAGGTATAAATAGGTGTCCAAACGAAGCGAAGTCGATTAGCTACTATGTGGCGAGTCTCGTAATCTCGTGGGATGACGTAACGTGCTCATTTTACATTCGGTTTTTTATAGCGCTACGCGGCTGGTTTGTGGAATTAATAGTGTTTTGTTGGTGCATTGTTAGTCGTACAAATGGCTTTTTCGCGGTCATGCTAACCATTGTTTCTTTATGCATCTGAAACATTTATGTTTCCATATTCTTATTAAAAGTCCGATCAAACATTTTTAATACCGTTCGACCTCCATTTTAATTTACTTTAATTTTCTGCTTATTTTATATTGATCGTGTTTGTTTTTTGTCTCTTTCACTTTAATATAAATTCTTCAATTTTTTTGTTCGCATCATTAACAAAGACTAAGTTTCAATTTAAAATTTATAGCTAAACATAGGTGAAATTTAAAATGATTGTGCCCGATTTGCCTATAAGCTCCTCTATTTAACAAGTCTTCAAGAACATTTCCATAGACGTGTGCTGAGTTTGATTCCTGAAATTAGGAAAATTTAACTTACGTAGCAAGGTACTTTATTTTATACATCAGGAATTGTTTTGGCTTTTATACACCAGTCTGCTAATTGCTAACCAATGATAAATAACAGAACAAGTTGAGTGCAATCGGGTAACTGTGTATTGATGGTATTGAACTCGAGCACACAGGGCGTCGCAATGACGTTCAAGTGTAAGGCATTGAAGTGGCTCTCTAGGTCTTCCAAGGTCAAGGATACTGAACGAAGGACGACAGCGCAAGATTAACGTTTATTACTGCGCAATAAACGCTACCTTATAATGAGTTATGGTATGTTTTAAGAATGAATCGTAAATATAATTACTCTAAACATAGTGTAAGTACGAGTATGTCACTAAATACAGATGTCATCCGCCAACATGGGGTGATGGTAGACAATGTCTTTAGTCAGTATCTACCTTGGAAATGAAAAAACTCTTGAAATTTCAGATATTTATAACCTAAGAGTTTTGCAGTGTGTTATGTTCAACCAATACTTAGTGAATATCGACAAACAAACAAAAAAACTTTATTCAGTTACTTTTGAATCGTCAATTGTTATAATTATTATACTATCTATGACTCTACCACCGGCTCGGAAAAAGGAGGATATTCGAGAAGAGCCGGCAAGAAACTCGTAGTCACTCCTTTAAACTTTTTAAACACTCGAGTGCACTCTGCATCTGGAGATAAACAATCCAGGGAGCTTACCGCCATCTCTTAAACTCTTTTACATTTTACAATAGTAAAAATGCCGACGTATCATTATAGTAATACTATTTTATTAGAGCGCGGTCACCCCCTGTATTTGAAGGATAAAAAATTAAGAGTATGTTGGCATAAGTTTAGACTACCTATCTATGATATGTCATAGATAGGGACTTATGAGTCCCTATAGTACCTATCTATCTAAAGGAAACATACAAGAAAATCAATCTTTGAATAGGAGTGCATTCAGATTATATCACGATACGATTGTTAAGTAGGATACAGTTTAACAATTTTGTTCTAAGCTTGAAAGGGAACTGGTATTTGATTATCACCCGGTAAAGATTATTGACCGTGAGTTGTAAATATATGAAATGTTCACAATATAATTAAAGCTTCGAAACTGAGATCATCAATGCTACGTCATTGTATATTTAAGAACTACCTATATAGAAAACAAATAACCACCTTTAAGGGAAGAAATGGCAACTTAAATTTTTTTTTTAATTTTATGAATTTTCTCGTGAGAAAATACTTAATACCAGTTGTTAAAAGCGATGGATCGGAATAAATGACGCAAATAGGAAAGACTAGTCGGGAGTGGAATAAACCTTTCAAAATTAAAAATATATTTTGATTGAATTAGTTACATCGAAGATATTACCTAGTATACAGTAAAATGAGAAATGTTTAAACATTTAATAGAGATTGTAGGTCTACACAAGAGGTACCTTTATTATCTCTACTCGTTCAAATGTAGTCGTAGCTGAAGTCGAATATGTTTCATAAAAACAAAAAAACGGCTGGATAATTCACATTTTCATTGATAAAATCCTTTATGTTACAAATATTACACAATTTCAATGTTATCAGTTCTGGTTAAACGCGTCTTACTCAGAGCGCATACCGCGATCACTGACTCTACCAAGCCAAGCAAGAGTTCGAATAAAATTTGTGCGCACAGTTTGACACGGACTTGCGGAATAGAGGCAGGAAAATAGGATTAAAAGAGATGGAATGAAAACATTAAGTCTTGCACATAGGTTAGAAGAAGATAGTTATATTGAGAGAGTTTCGTTACCTACTGTAGCTTTAAGCTTTCCACAATGTTTACGTGACGTAACCGCATGATGTCATGGCAACGCCGCCATTTTTGTTTTCAATAATGGCGGTCTTTTGTAAAGATTTAAATAAGTAAACTTCTTTAGCGCCAAGTAACAGAACATTATCTTACTCTATTTGGGAAATTCCGGGAAGTTGAAATAAATGAAAACTTTGGCATCATCTTTATTTCAGTAAAAAAAATAAAGTAGGTACAAAGTTGTTGGTTTCGACTCCGTTAGGGCAAGGAAGACCTAAATTATATTTTTTTAAAGTTATCAAAGTAGATTACGTTATGAACAAATTAATACCTAGACATTTGTAGGTCATCGGAAATGCATTACCCTAAAAATTAAAAAAAAGGTTATGGTACCTATTTGCCTTTGTCTTATTCTCTTCATATTGCTTGCAGTCTAACAAACAAGTATAGTTGTCTGTATTACAATAATATCGGGCTATTTGATTAAAATATTTCAACCTAGGTTCGATCTTGAAATAAAACATAAACTGTTATCTTATCACTAAGATACGATGTAGGTATTTATGGAGCTGATATGAGATTATATTATTTAGTTGTTAGTAATGTATTGAGAACGAATCATTCAAATTAATGTAACTGTTTGACATAGTATACTAACTTTTTAGGCCTATAGATATGAATATTACAAATTATTTTTTAAAGGTTTGGCTACTTAAAACAGTCAATAGACCATTTACAATACAAATTAACGATAAATAAACCAAAACTTCTATATAACTTTAAGATAGAGCAGATATTAAATAAACGTTTTAAATGTTGATTACATGCTTTTTTTCTTAATTAGATGAGTAATGATGATATTTATATTTTATGGCTTTATACGTATATTTTGTTTATACAAAACAACGACCACTTTAGGCTAGTGGTCGTTGATACAAAAAGATCTAAATAGAAATTAAATTAAATTCTAAGTGATAAAATACACTCATTAGAAAGTTTCTTACCTACTAGATACCACCAGTGATGCCTACGACTACATTGGCTTAATATTATCACCTTAACTCATGCATCACATATCGCTCGTTCAATTATACCATTTCGATTACAAACACAACATTAAATTACTAATCGACGAAACTTAACAGTCTTCTTCGTAAATATGATGCCACTTATATCAGCCAAATATATAAGGTCTGACACAAATGGGGCACCTGTCGGAGGCGGCGAGACATCTCCTTAGACAGTCAGCGTGGAAGAAGTGTGCACAGGGCGTGACTCGCGCCGAGCGCATGGTGGCCAGACAGACGGCGCACACGTCCTCCAGGGTGGCGAGCTCCTGCGGCGTGGCTCGGCGGAAACGCGCCAGCGAGCCGCGGGCCTCGCGCAGCTTTGCAGCGCCTCGCCGCCGGTGGCGGCCGTGCACGAACACGCACACGTACAGCACCAGCCCCCCAGCCGCCAACGCCCTAACCACGCCAGCGCCGGCACCAGCGGCACGCCAGACCGGTCGTCACGCCCGCGCCCACACACCCAAAACATCACTCCATGCCTCCAGCCTTTCCAGCTTCAGCGCAGATACACCAATAGGCCACAACTCCAGAAACTCCTCTCGGAGAACAGATAGTATACACCCGTTATGGCCGTATACAGGAACGTGGGCCGGTAGTGTTCCAGACCTTGCTCGAGGCCGAGGGTGAGAAGGATGAATGTGATGGTGACGATAAACGTGACCGCCTTAGTCCACTCGAGCACTATCTTTGTAGCGACATAGCGAGGTGCTTGACGCGCGAATGACGGGTCACGTTGACGTACGGCGACCAGTCCTCCTTGGTGCAGATCTCACGTACGTAGCTGACGGAGTACGTGATCACGTTGTAGAACATGAGCGAGTACAGCGATGTCAGCTTGCCCTGGGAGACGAACAGTCGATCGCACGCTGAGAAGATCAACAACTGAAATCATTTTTTGAATTATTAATTACTAATCAAAATAAATCAATAGGCTAAATGTTGTTGATATGACTAGATGCCACTCCTCTCTGGTATAGGCGTGAGGAGATGTATAGAGCTAGATTATCTTCAAAAATTTAAGTAGTATGCAAATGGCCATAGAAACTATCCTCAAGTAGGTACCACTTTAAGAACTACTCCATGCAGTAAGGTTGCTGCGTGAAGACATGGTTAGTTAATAGTAAGTTCAGCGTACAAAAAGGCTAAAGATAACCTAATTAAATTCTCATAAGACGCCGTTTTACTTATTTTATGGAAACTTAGATTACCTCACACCAATTTGATGTGTTTTTAAATCCTACTCGTATATGGGGAGCAACGTCGCCGTACATTTGCAATACCAAGGAACATAAAAATTCTACTTTTTTTGTAAATAGAAATGGTCTATTGGTAAATTAATAATATGCAAAGGTAAAAACCGTCGCGTCGCCTTGTTAGACTTCGCTATACATTATATGTATAGTATAAGGGGTCTCTACCTCAATCAATCATTGGAAGAGGCTCTTGTTCAGAAGTACGTGTCCATCGTAATATGGCTTTGATAACATTGATGATTGACCTAAATTGACAACGAATTTTTTTTGCCATTCATCAAAATGGATAGGGAAAGCTAGATCAGGGTGACTAGACAAGTGGCAATCGCTTTTAACGATTCCACAGAAAATATTTCAAACTCAATGCAATGCAATAGTCGGTCACGCACGTAAAATGTTTTTAGATTATTTATAACAATTTGCTTGCTGTTTGTATTCGTTTCGATTTTAATTATTAACACTAGTCTTAGCCTCCAGATACATAAATTGTGTTGTCCTACGCTGGGCGACATGCAATTGCTTTTAAATACTTATATATTAACTGATTCATCGTCAAAAAAACTATATAATTAATACACACAATTTCTTGTTTCTGAATAAGTTTACCCTAAGATGATGAAATAGTGGTTGAAAGTTTATACTGCTATTAATTTTATTTATTTATGAGACGTAACCAAACTTTTTTAGGATCTAATTGGACGGGACAATAAACACGCTCACCTTATGATAAGTTATATGCCTGACCATGGTAGTTGCAGTGTCGAAGGCAATAAATAACAAAGAGTAGTCATTATTTTCCATCAACACTACCCAGAACCCGACAACCGAGAAGATTAGGTCTCTTATTAATTTTACAAGCTACAGTGCCCACAACCCGAAACATAGAAGTGCAAATCACTGTATTTTACTGGATGATATCTAGCACTACGGTGGTACCTACCCAGGACCACTCAGTACCGAGTCTACCACCTAGTGAAATGAAATTAAGTCCAATAAAAATGTCATTTTGTCTTATTCCTAAAATCTTAAAATTGTATTTGCTATCTGTCTTAACCGGGCAAGTGGCGAGCGCAAAACAAGGAATTTTATGAGTTTGGAATCATTTGATGAGGCCGATGTAGGCAACAACTACTTAGACCATAAGATTTGAAGTTTAATACCTGGCATATCATTGTGGAGAGATTGTTCATCTGCAGAAACAGTTTCTCAGCGCGCTCCAGGGGCGCGTAAGCTGTCTTCATTGCGGCAAGTACGGTCGCCACGGGCGCTTTTAACTGATGCGCAGCACCTAAAAGTTTTGATTTTTTTGTTACAAAGTTCACAGGACGACCAGGACACTTACCTGATGTTTAGTGCCCTGAACCATGATAGAGTGGCATTGCGGGAGACCAAATGATAGACAGTTATAATTCTCTATCAATGTCTCACTGCGCCCCGTCACCTGAGGCAACAGATGTTAGGTCTCTTGCACCCGGTAATTTCACTAGCTACAGTGCCCTCATCTAACAACACAAAAGTGCATAGCACGCCTATTTCACGGAACACACTGGCACAGCGTTGGTACCTACCAAGTCGACTCAGTATCGAGTCTACCACCTAGTAAAGTTATGGATAAATAAATAGCAACATACACACAAACTGCTGTCCTGGTCTAGTCTAGTAGTCTGAGCGTCTTAGATCACTGCGTGAACAAGGGTCGTGGGTTCGAATCCCGGAGATCGCATAGTGAAAAAGTAACTACCTGAGATTTTGCCTAGTTTGCTTAGGATATTGCTGAATCACGTGACTCTCCGATAACAAGGATGCCTCCGTGCTTCAGGAGACACGTTAAGCCAGCCGTCCCTACGGCTGACAACAATATAAGGATGGTAGTCGTTACTTTATATTGAACAATCTGCATTGAGCCCGCGTGATGGGTTACGACCCAATCTCCATATGACTATACTGTGTGAGAAGGCCTGTGCCCTGCAATTGGATGTTATAGGCTGATGATGAATATACACATATTTGTTATTGTTAGGGTACATGTGTTTATTGGTTAAGTTTTTAAAATTTAAAATTTCATGTGATCTATTTTGAAAATCTCTATTTTTTAGAAGCTTGTCTCATTATTTCAATTCCTAAAGTTATACAAGGGGCGTAGGTAACATTTTAAACTAGATTTAATAAATGCGCATTAAGAATTATGAGGAAATATTTTAATCAAAAATTAATAACATTATTATTCTATAATAAGTAATTGTTGTGGGTTGGGGTTAGAAACAGCCATGTTTTCCGACCTTGTCACATCTTATTGTCTACATTGCTTCAAGTTTTCCGTCTCATAGCGTTTTATCTTATTTGCATAGTATTTTTTTGTATTCGAAGTAAAAATGGCGAGGATTGATTCATACAAAACATGGCCAACAGTAATCATATATTTCTATTATTTATGTGAATGACTCGAAACAAACGTAATTTTATTATGTATAGGTAATAATTTTAACATATCTTGGTAAAAAAATATAAAAATAGAAATATCAAACGATGTCGAAAAATGAGCTAAGAAAACATAAAACATATTTTATTGTTTAACATCATTCAACCCTATAAAGCATAACATACTGGATAAACCAGTAGCAAGCGATCATAACTTCAGTTTTATTTTCGATATCGGTTAACAACTAATGACGAGTCTTTTACACAGACAGCGATCTCTATTCGTCTCATTTTTCCCCACGGTGTCACCACATTCATTTAAAACAAACACAGACTTTATAGAGAGCTTGCCGCTCTCTTATCTACCTGGAAAATCCGGCAGCGCTAAGCTACTTACTTACTTTAAACCCTACTAGTAATCTAAAATATACTAACTCGTACCTCTAGTAGCAGTAGTCCGGTTGTTAGTTCGGTTGACCGGACTACTGCAGCTTTTTAGTTGCAATAGTTCGGTTCGAACTGAGCACCGGACTGTTGCTACTTATTTAGTAGTAACAGTTCGGTTAATAAAGTTAAGTTAAAGTTTTGTTTACTTGCATGTATTTGCTCCATTAACTCTTACGAGTATATGTATAATGATCTGGAAAGAAGTACAAGGGGACCATACATAACCAAGAGATTCTGTTGTGAATAATCTGATAAAAATGCTGTTCACTGAAAAGTACTAATTGGACACCTCCGATATAATTATGATCCCTATTTTTTTACAATATATTTTTTTATTTATATCAGGTGAGCAACAGATCACACCGAACGCTTTATAAAAAAAATGTGATTATTGTCAAAATAATATATTCTTGCGAAACAATCGTTACCACGATTATTTTCCCATCCCCAATGTAAAAGTATAGTTTTTTTAATGTTAAGTTTAATAAGGGTGACAATTGGAAATACATGCAAGTAAACAAATCTTTAACTTAACTTTATTAACTGAACTGTTACTACTAAATAAGTAGCAACAGTCCGGTGCTGAGTTCGAACCGAACTATTGCAACTAAAATGTTGCAGTAGTCCGGTCAACCGAACTAACAACCGGACTACTGCTACTAATGGGCATTTATTATTTCAGAAACTGCTTCATATTACATATAGCAGTCCTGGCTCATCGAGACCTACCCGTTGTCACAGCAACTGTCTTTTGAGGGAGATTTCAAGAAAAATGCCGGGTATAAAAGAGCTTCTATATTCCAAGGGTAATCAGTTCAGAGCTGATCACCATCGTCCCGTGGACTTTAACAGCTCGCCTTATTACAGCTCTGGTAAGCGTTTCTTTAATATTAATTTCGTTCCGATAAAATTTAATCACACACAAATTGATTTAATCTATTTAGTGATAGGAATCCAAAAACAATAGAAACTGTATAGGTATCTATACTAACGGTATATGCGCCCTAGCCTTGCACCTTAAACAGTAGTACCTATTTGCACCTTGCCAGTTACAGCTTGGGATACATTTTAATAAACATAATTGCTGAGAGGAGAAATAGCAGACAACTAGCGGAATAGTCTCTTTTTAACCCCCGACGTAAAAAGGGGTGTTATAAGTTGACGTGTCTGTCTGCCTGTCTGTGTCTGTCTGTCTGTGGCATCATAACTCCCGAACGCATGCAGTGATTTCAATTTAGTTTTTTTGTATTTAAGGTGACTTATGTGCGAGTGTTCTTAGACATGTTTGATGAAAATCGGTTGAGCCGTTTAAAAGTTGTGAGGAGTGAAAGTGGGGAGAGTAACCGAATGACTGCAAATATACTTGGGATCAGTAACAATGTGACTTTTAGCCTATTTATAGAAAGAAAAACTAGTAATTAATAAGTAAAATAGCGAACGAGCTTGACCTTAAATGTAATCTATACCCTTGCAAGAATCTAAATTGTAGTAAGTAAATTATAATATACTAAAATCTAACTTAACCTAACCTACCTATAAAAAGTATAAAATAAAAATTAAATTAAAATTTTAAAAAACCCCCGACACAAGAACTTAAGTAATTTCCCTTTAAAAAGTAAAAAATAATAAAAGAAACTTAATGTTAAAGTACCTAAGAATCTATTAATAATTCTAAAAAAAACGTCGCGTTGGGGGACTGAACTTGATATGAAAAATATCGTAGATAAGAAAGAAAAAATTAGGAGCGGTCCCCCAACACGACTTTTTTTTTTAGAATTATTAATAGATTCTTAGGTACTTTAACATTGAGTTTCTTTTATTATTTTTTACTTTTTAAAGGGAAATTACTTAAGTTCTTGTGTCGGGGTTTTTTAAATTTAATTTTTTTTCAAAATGACCTTTCGCTATAAGCCGCGGATGGCGTTCACAGCTTCACCGGACAAGTGGCGAGCGCAGACGGCTCATACCTCATTCTTACTACGCCTAACATATTACATTAATCTTATTATTAATTAATTTAAGAACTCGCCTATGACCTTTCATAAAAAAAAGAGCGTTGTTTTCTTTTTACCAAGATGATGTTGAATATTTAATTTTATTTACTCGTAGTTTCGTAAATAATCCGAATATATCTTTTATCAACCCAATAATAACATGTTGATTTCAATACATCGTAAACTCACTTTTATTGACAAAACATGATGAGCGCAAAAAGCTTTTATTTTTATCCGTACCATAAATAGCAGGCTATGGAATCAATGAGCAATGTGTTTATGTATATGTACCAGCACATATCGTCATTTCATGGTGAAGATATATTTATTTTTTTGACGGGATCGATGGCGTATTTGGATGTGGTGTTTCGTGCGTCACATACAACGGGTTTACCTAAATCCTGTCTATGAGAACTGACCAAATCGCGGCGTCATCTACCAACTACGCCTAATATACTCGTATCATATGTTAATAATAAAATACATTGGACGCACGCAATAAAAAACTGTTAGTACCGTGATATAAAATTCGTCAACAACTGTTTTTTCTTATATCATAGTGATCACAGATTCATTATTATTTTTTTGCGGATTTGTTGGCGTATTTAGATGTGACTTACTGAGTCCTGCATTACCACGAATAAAAAGTAAATGATTTTTTTGCTTTATTAGGTTATATGGCAGTTGATCGTAGGATCCAAGCATGCAAAACCAAAAATACATAATTATAAAATCCTCTGAGATAGAGAAGACTTTATTATTTAATAAAACACGGGTTTCTTCTCTCTATTCAACCTATCACAGTCCACTGCTGGCCATAAGTCTAGTCCCATTTCGCGCTAGATATCCCTGTCCTCCGCTTTTCTGATCCAGCCTCCACCAGCGATATTAGCAAGTCGTCCACCAGGCCGGAGAGCGCACTACGCTACGCGTGCCAAGGTCTTCACTCCAGAACTCGTCTGCTCCAACGACCATTGTTTCTGCGAAATTCGTGACCAGCACACTGCTACTTCAACTTGCTGATCGGGGGGGCTATATCAGTAACTTTAGTTCTCTTACGGATGAAATCATTTCTGATCCTATCCCTAAGAGAGAATCCGTGCATAGCTCGCTCCATCGTTCGTTGGGTAACTTTGCACTTGTGAACCAATCCCGCAGTGACTGTTCATGTCTCGCTGCGTATGTTCGTACGGGTAGTAAGAATTGCACAAAGATCTTTCTGCTCATTAAAATTATTTTGGGCTTTGAGGCATATCAACTTTATCCTTTCGCTTTTCGCTATATGAAATCAGCGTACCTACGTAAACGTAACGTAAATAACTCTACAAAATTCCAATGTAAAAAAGACATTCTACATCATTCCGGTAGTTGAAGAGCCGTCTTTTTCTAAGTTAGATTCGTTTAAACTCGTAATAGAAAACTACAACTCAAACTGTTCACACGAAACTTTCGTAACGAAACTCTACTTGTACTACAATGGTGGTTCAGTTTTAAGTGTGTTGTTTACCATCTATTTAGCTGTACAACAACAACATAAAAATATTCTGGAGGTGTGAGAGTTCGTATACCGTATATACCTATACTATATATGTATACAGCCATGTGCCGAAGAGACGCAGAAAAGAAAAGTGTTTGACGCACGGACGCTGGCAAAACTCCAACTTCCGTCGCTTCATTCAGCTCCGCCTCGACAATGACCCGACTTCCACACAAAATATACGTATTTTTCATATATATAAATAAACAACGTACGGTATACCACGCGCCAATCTCGGATGTTTTTTCAACAAATATAAGCATGTGCTAGCAACGCATGCTTAGCGATTTCCTATAGTACTTTCATAGTTTTTAGATCATTGTTGTATTTATTACAATTTAAAATATTTCAACAATTTAAATATGTTGAAATAGTCTTCATTCAGGCAGTCTTAAAATGGAGTGTAAAATCAATAATTTTTGATGTACGTTTTCGTTTATATTTTATGAAATTTTGTTTAAGCCGATATCTTTTGTCCTAAGTACTACTTTATATTTATTATCTGTTCCTTCGTGTTTTGGAAGATTGCCGTTGGTTTCGACTATTATCGTAGGATGGTAGTGGTTAATACACCCACTAATCGGCCCGTACGAGGCCTATTCCCCCATAGCGGTAATATGTGGAAATGCCTGTACCCTGCACTGGAACAGTGGCGTGCGCTCTTATGTTTAAATGGGCAGTGCATATCCTGTGTTTTCTGATAACTTGGGAAATCGTCAAAATTCCTCTTTATACTCCGATGCCCTACTTATAATATCTGTGCACGCGACTGCTGCTGCGCTAGGATGAAATAGCTTTTAACAATCAGAGGAAAATTAAACACATAAACCAAATATAAAAGAACACTAGCTTACTATTTTTCTATAAATATAGCGTTGCATGATCTTTCTATTAATAACGAATTTAATTTGTCGAGTAGAGCGTTATTGGATTGAGAGTAATGCGGGCAAGAGTTTTCAGCAGCGAATTATTTTTTCTTCAACAATGACTCATACTTTTTCCACGTGCCGTTAAAATTTTGTGATTCATTGAAACGAAAGTGGACTGAACTTCGAGACGCGTTATCTTAATTATAAATTTTGAAGATAAAATTTAACGACTGAATGCTTTTGATTTTCGGCTTATTTTTGATTCTGAATTGGGATTGTTTATGGGTTTGAGATAACAGAGACATTGGACACATGCTACCTGAATTAAATTTGGTTGAATTATTTTAAGGATAATAAGAACATTCTAATAGGGTTTATGAAAATCGACTGTTAAAAATGAAATCAGTTCGCAATAAACTCGATGCCCGTCTGATGGCAGGGTGTCTTATATCCTATGGTACACCAATCAAATGATTATATAGTGTTGATTCTAGGCTGTGACATGAAGATTAGATGACAAAAATAAATAAATAGTATAGGTGCTCGTAGAAGAAGTTATCAGAAAAAGGTAATATCTACAAACACGCCCTCTCTCCCTCTCTCTCTCGCTTCTTCACTCGGCGTTAACCAGCTATCTTTCGCAATTCGTCCGAATCCAAACCATCTTATAAGGATATCCATACAGTTATCGACCACGATGGTTCAGTTTTCTGTATTATGATTATCATAACAGCCACATGATGTCTACTGCAAAACATAGACTTCCCCCAATCACTTTCACTCCCACCGGCCGGAAGCTAGATACAGATATCCAGCAGCAACTATCCTCGGGACACATATCCATCGTGTACATACATACTAAGCTGCGCTTGCCGGAACGTAGTCTCTATTCGAGCCGAAAGGCGCTCGCCTTAGCGGCCATCGGTTCCAGACTATGAGTCCTGCCCTTTGCCATTTTTACTAAGTTGCATGCTATGTTGGTTAGTTCGTCTACGTGTCTCTTTATTTCTGACTCGATCGCGTCGAAACCCTAAACATAGTCTTTGGTATATTAAATAAAAACCTGTTACTCTTTGCTTCTTTTTGAAAAATACAAAACAAGTACGTCCCGTGTTCGGGGGCGAGTCTTGTGATTTGGTATTTGGTTGTTGTGCCATGTTGTGACGGTAAAGAAAACATTGTTAGACGCGTGGGCGGGACATAGGTCGGGGAATTGCACGGCGCGTGCACTGGCCTCAGTTTGACCGGTGTTTATAATCGAATCTATGCCTATGTATTATATACACGCGCCACGGATTTGAGTACCTATTGTACCTAATACTTTAAAATGACCAGGACATGTCCAGCTGTGGATAATACTATAGGTTAAAGCAGATTTTTTTATTTCTCTTATTATATTCTGAAAATGATAATTTGATGTTTTGAAATGTAATAAATTTAATGTAGCGGTTAGTTTTTCTTTTGAACCCAGTTAATATTCCCATTCGAAACAAGACCACATTGGTATTTAAATCTGGTGTATTTTTAAATAAATAATGTAAATGTGGCTGAAGATTTCGAGATGTGTACATACATACCTATCATCACAATCAATCAAAATTAACTCTGTAAATAGCACAACTTTAATTTTAAGGCACTATGGAACGAATTAGGTTTGCACGAATTGAACTGAGTTTTATATTAGTGCTCGATAGTAACTGTCAAAGGTTTACAAATAAGTAGGCACCTACCGATACTTTTTTTTAGATAATTATTACAGTATTATAAATACTTTAAGGTGATCACAAACGTTTAAAAATAGATCAACTTCGGTTCGTTTTGTAGCAAACACTTTACTTCATAAATACTGTTCAAGTAATTATGGTATCCGTAGTCCTCTTTATAAAAAAGGAAGGTCCCTTTATACCCAATAATAAATGAATCTTTTGGATCATTCAACAACGTCTCATGTGGCCATATTTTCCTTATGTTAATTATTATGACTAAACAGGCCCAAACAAGCTAAAAATCTATCGCTTGAATCGTAATATCTTACTTTGAGCAGCTTTAGCGACTACAGGGTACCACCTCCGGTATTTGTAGTTAGCGGAGATCAGTACGGGCACTACTAAACAGGTGTAGCAGCCATGAGCCACGCGCCACCCAGCGCCACCAGCAACCCTCGCGGCGCCCAGTAAGGTAGTAACAACACCAGAGACAGCAACCATACTGAAAAGTTGATAACACAGATAATTATTTCTGCTTTCTAGCAGATGTAGTGTCCAAAAGATATTATAGTATTTTTTAAAGAAAATTGCAATCTAGAAGACAATCATACCTAGCTAGTAGTTAGTTTGTTGTAAGGGGCAGCTGTCCTCTAATATACACCAAATAATGTTCCAGAGCGCAAGCACTAAGATGCAACGTGAAGATGTTAAGTCAGAGTATCCAGTAATTTGACTTCCTGTCTCACACTTTTGCCCGGAACACAGCTATTACCATCATCATCCCAGTCTAATATATCCACTGATGAAAGAAGGCATCCCCGAGTTATTTTCATGCGGACAGATCCTTAGCTCTTTACACCCATCTACCCGCCACCATATTCAGGTCAACAGTTCATTTCAGAAGGCCAGTAGACGCTTCTTTTTTCATTACGTGGACGTCACTCGAAAACTTTTCCACCCTATCGACCATTGGTTGTACCCACTGCCACGTCAACTTGCTAATCCTAACACTGCTACATAGAAAATTGACGTCCTACTGCAAAGACAGGCTTTTCCACACATACGCAGAGTTAAGGACGCACACAGACTATATCGGAAATCAGTGGCATGCACAGAGATTAAGAGTAGGGTATGCAAAATGAGTAACAGTAATCGCAAAAACAATAAATTATAAATTATAATATATGGAGTGCAAGCCACTGTCGGAAATGGTCTACAGATCTCCTTTAGGTAATTGTGTCATGATTTTAGACTCTTTCTAAACTGACACTTCAGTGACTACCCTAAGCTGAGGTTCTTTGCGTCCTGACGGAGGACCTACGTGAGTGCAGTTTTTCTAGATTTGCGACAAACAATATATCATTCGATCACGCGATTCATCTTCTATAGGTACTACAGACCCCGTAATATACCATTTCTGGACTTAAGGCGTCCTCTATGACTGTGAAGAGTTTTAACGTATAATAATCTTTAAACATATTTTCACGTAATTTAGTTTAGACTTCATCATCATTATTTCCAATTAGTTAAGCTGTTTGTGCGATTGCTTGAAATTAGTTTTTAAAAATATATTGAGGTTCCATACAAAAAGGGATAAAGTGGAACCTCATTCCTCTCAATTGGTTGGTAGGCTAAAATTCTTCACAAAATTTGTATCAGCGAGTCTGTTAGAGTTTTCACAAATGATTGAATTTTGTTTAAATTATAAAAACAATATAATAGTAGAGCTGCAATACAAGAAGTGTATTTTTTTCATTATTCGTAATGTGTTCATTTTAAAATAAACAAGAGTTGTTACCCGTATTTTATCTTATTTTCGTACTTACCCTTCGTCTGACTCGCAGATAGAATTTATATACAAACCTATTTTACTAAATGAATAAGCTCTAGAAATATTATCTCGTAGTATTAAACAGTCGTAAATATCATAAACAAAAAGTTCATGCGACATATGTACCACCTTCCATGTATATTGCAAGACTAAGGAATACATTTTGAACTTGAAGATCTCAGAATCGTAAAAAGATGTTTGTGGTTAGATGCACTTTATGTACTTATCTGACGCAGGCCACTGAATGAAGCCTATAAAAAGTACGAGAACTATCTCACAACATCGATATTAAATCTAGACATTTTGAATTTGCTAAACTTTTTGTTAAAATCTGATCTGCTTAAATTATTTTTTCTAGCAAAAATATCACCATTCGTAAAAGATTTGTGATTAAAACGTAACTATTAAACTTTTTATTTAAAAAAATCTAAACAATAACATTTTATCAACTTACATGAAAAATATATGCAGCTATATTACCTTAGAGATATATACCATATACTACTAAGAAAATAATGTATTTTAAATTCTTGAATTTAATTAATTGCAATAACTTATTTACAGATGTCAAAAAGAAGTGAAATCGCCTTGCATTCTGTCGCTTATTTTAAGAAAGAGTACATTTTCCACCGCCCTTGATCTCATTCTTGCAGTTGTCATCCGCAATGCACACAACCAAAACAAAAGTAAACGTAGGACTTCATATAATGTCTCAAACTTATTTCATTGCCTTATTCAGTAATCGTTATTTTGTTTATTTCATGATAAATGCTGATACGGAATACAAATTGGCCACCCCCTATTTACAAATACAATTGCCGATAAACAAAATGAGTCACTGCAAATGCGTCTAAAAATTATAGAAATTACACGTAGTTATGTCCCTTGTTTTATGTCTTTGTGTTCATGTCGATTATTCTCAAAAACACTAAACATTACATACCGATATTGGCGATTTTATCCTCCGATTTCAGAGTTGGAATCTTCGAGAAGGAATCACTCCTTATGCGGCCGCGCACTCTCGATATCATACCCATGATCAACTCAAATAAAACGTTCAAATTCAAATACGAGTAGATAAACACGTACACTCTGTGGAATATTGTAAACAACACTGATTGTTGAAATGAAAACACCTCCGTCTTTGTTGAAGCTTTTGACATGAATGCGCATATAGCGGGCGGCAGATTGGGCGGGCGGCATACACGTATAAACTTCATTACACCGAAATCATATATGTATAGTCGATAATTTACATACTCTCCGCATCCAGTGCTGCTTATATACAAATTACTACACGTTCACATCAAGCTTACACAGCAATGTCTACAGTACTTTGTGTAATTTCTAAGATTGAATCTTATCTTCAGGCAAGCACATTGTAATGACGTTATATTTTTAAATTCAATTTCATGTCAGTGACTTTTGAAATGGAAACATTTATTTTATTATGATTCAATGCCCGAACACATGATATATTTATATAGAAAAGAAGCTATATACATTGCCTACTTGGCACGTGTTCATCTGGTTTAAAATTGAAATTGATAACCTCTATCTGCGATTAAGATAGGCTTGTAGGTATTGGTGGCCCAAGACGATTTGATTATAGCATATTTTAAAAACTTCATTTCTGTAGACTAGTGCTTCAACGTAAATAGAAAAATTTTAGGCTAGGTACCCAATCCGAACATTAGGTTTGTTATAAAAACAACCTAAGTACTAATTTATTTATTCTAAATACTAGTAATTCAAAGATTTTTCATTGAGGAAATATCTTTACGTCATCACATATACGAGTAGTATAGTGACAAACTGTGTAGGTTGTTTTATTCATAAATCTAATTTTAAACTGATGAGACAAAACACTGTGATGTTAAACCTCAACGCGCCGCGGCTTCAGGAAAGATGATTTTACGTCAGGTATTTTCAATGTGGCACCCACATTACAGATATTTTCTTACTCACCCTTCTAGATAAGAGTATTTCTGAATCCATGAAACACTTATTATTATGCAATAATAAATGACCACTATTGCTGCTGCATTTTTAAGATAGGCAAACGAGAAAGCGGTGGTTCACCTGATCATAAGTGATACCACCCACCTATGGACACTCGCAACTTCGAAGCAGCAATTAGTGCATTGCTAACCATGCGCATGGCGACGCGTGTGTGAAGGAGGCCACCACTCACCTCTCGCCCCGAGGAGCCTCGGTCCCAAAGGGGACTCGCATGTAGTCTTGGGACTTGGGATGTAACAAAAAGACTAAAAACCGACGACAAAGTATCAATAACAAAATATATTGGTTGGTGGTCTCAACTAAAATGACAAATACCCGTTAAATAAAAAGGATGGCATTTTTTGGTCAAGCATAACTTCAAAGGGTCGCATTAAGGCATTCTGCCCTCGCCTATGTTGGACCTAACTACACCACTGTTGCCAACCTTTAAAAAGGGAGAGGGAAGGGTGTTTGGCCTACGGTAACCTCACTTACTCAATAACACTTTCACAGTCAAAAGTTTTGCGTTATTTATGAAGAGTAAATGCCCGCAGTCACCACGTTTTATAGGCGGTGACTAAAGTCTCATGCGTGGGAAGACCGATATTCATAACAGTAGACTGCGACAGGTTTCTGGGAGATTCCAATGCATGATGACCACAGATTTAGTATTCATAAATCTGTGGTGCTGACGTATGAATAGAACCTCGTATGTTGTATAAAGACTGGTAAGGTTGACATGGTGGCTCATTGGTGTAGACTGTTGCCTCCCTTTATTTTTCAAATTTTCGAAATTGTATATACGTTATCCGACGCTCTTAAAGTGAAGAAAAGCACAGCGAGGAACCTGCACCCTCCAGATCGTAATGCGACCGTCCACACCAATGAGCCGCAAACGTTCTTTCGTGCCGAAGTTTTATTCTCCCATCAACAAACTATAATGTGATTCCATGACCCTCTATCCAAATGGGCTTCGTCAAGCGCCCAGGGCCCCGCGTCATTAGGAATGTAGGGTCCCTAAGATCAAATACAGGGATTCATTAAATACGTAAGGACAATTTTAGTATTTTTAGACCCCCCTGCCCATGTATGTTATACATTAGATTTCTCGAAGTCATAGTCCGACATTATTCTAATATACCCAGTACTATAGCTTAAAGACGGCTCTGTGTGTTTCCAGGAATTCATTTTATGAACAAGTCTTGTCAGTTTTCCCTTTGTGCCCTTAACTGTGTCTAACCTATAACACTTATGGATAGGTTACCTTTAATGCTTTAACAGAACTCTGCCGTCATGCAAGCTTTAGTCTTCTTCGTGCTAGCCCTCGGCACTTGTTCGGCGTACTACGGAGGTTACGACTCTCGGAACCTCATACTGAGAGAAGAATCCCCAAATGACGGGTAAGTAAATAAAATTCAGTAATATCGTAAAGGTAAGCATTAGGAATATTAGTATGGCTCGAGGTAAAACTTAAAAGGGGTTAATATTTTCTAGCGTGGTAGTTGATTATTGTTGAGAAGTCTGCTATGACACAAAGGGTTACGGGTTCGAGTCCCGGTTTGTACCTACAAACATATTGTGTCTGCATTCATGTCTGTTTGTATCTATCAGTTTGAGAGTTTCTATGCATAATAATATGTACATTATATTGACTAAAAAGTCATCTATCACAAATCATCATAATAAATGGCTAAACGATATCCCCAGGTACTAGAAGCGATAAATGGAAATATATAAATCTAATTATCCCAATCAGTGTGAATCAGTAGAGATATATGGGCAGATTATTTTAGCAATCTATACCGTTAGCTACTTATAACTAAAAAAAAATCATCTCCGTGGAGACATATTAGTAGGGACATATAAAATATCTTGGTCGTAAGGGCGAAAGTTATCGTAACCACCATTCTCGGTTTTAATTGCTCATCGTTTTTCTATTGATATTACATGATAAATATGCTCAAACTTTTCAAGGAAGTGCCATGAAATTACAACCCATTTATATAAAATTATTGATTTCTTGAAAGTCCCCACTGTCTCTGAGTGTTTACCTTAATATTTACCTGTACATTAGGGAACCGATGGCACAAATACAATAGAAAATACCTAGGAATTGATGCGCAGTCGCCACCTTTGCGAGTGTTACCCTTTTTTTATAGATTTATAAGCCGACGAGAATGATCCTCCTATCCGATCCTAGAGCGTTGGTGGCTCAATGGTGTGGACTGACGCCCTCCTACCGGAAGGGCCGAGGTTCAAATCCCGCCACGTACACCAATGTGTTTTCGAATTTTCTAAAAACACATGTACGTTATCCGATGCTCTAACGGTGAAGGAAAACATCGTGAGGAAACCTGCGCACGCCTGCGAAGAGATTCAAAGGTTGTGCGTGAAGTCGTCCAACCCGCACAGGGCCCGCGTGGACGACTAAGGCCTAATCACCATATACGGGTAGGCTCGCGCCCCTCGGTGGGGACGTTTAATGAGCTGATGATGATGAGAATGATCCGTATGATATGTGTTAGAAATCTCATCAGATATCAAATAGCCCTTTCGTTTGTGAGTATTACAACAGACCAAGTGTACAGCTATGCTGCTGATTGACACAAGGATATATTGTTTCTTTCATCATCAACACAACATCAAATCAAGAAATACAACGTCCCACTGCAGTTCTTCCCAGCTCCCACATATCATAGCTCTCTTTCAACTTAAGTACAATCTTATCCAGTCCTTCCAATCTGCGTTGGTCTCCCGTTCTAGGATACAGCAAAATCTCTGCTCATAACCATGCTTTGCGGAAAAGCAGTGCAGCCCTGCAGTATGACGTTATAAGATGATGCCACAGCAGTCGGATATATTTAACAACCACAATAAATAGGTTTTCCATTGTATCTGGAATCCTATCGGATACAAGAACATTCTAGATCCCAAAATTAGGTTAAAGGTGGACTAATATTATTTTTCTATGCCACAGTGAACTAGTAGAGTGTCCTGTATGCACGGGCGTGAGAAACGGGGAGTGGCTTGCTAGCAATGAAGTGTGCCCCATCGAGATAGGCGGTAAGAAGTTTAAGAGATGCCCCCGTGGAACATATGTCAATGAAGTTTGCGATAACAGGCTGGACTGCTACAGGGTAAGGCTTTAACGACTTTACTTATATGTTCACTTTTGACTCAACAGTTTTTGTCTTATCAACCTTTGTAGTTCGCGAAGCTGCGATACGAGAACATTGGATGATGGAATATTCAATACTTAGCATACTTTGACACTTGCTCAATAACTGAGGAGATTTCAGCCTGGTCAATCAGTGTTGATTCAACCAATAATTATCACCGGATTCAGCTAAAGGTCCAGAGCTAATTATCTACATCCTTTTACTATAGAATCAAAGTTGATACCTCTCTTTATTTGACATATCGCAGTCCACTGCTCAGACAGAGGTCTCCCCCATTTTGCGCCAGATATCCCGGTCTATATTTATGTATTCTTACCAGCCTTGGCCCACGGACAATAACACCCATAAGCTAATTATATTTAACTTAAATTTGTTCTATATTTCTTAGGGTCCGCGAGAGCAATGTACGGAGAAGATGGACTACGACATCTATGGACAGAAGTGCGCACCAGGATACTACTGCAACAAGATCATTGGCGTGTGCACGGGTCTTGAATATAATGCCGACACCAAAGTGCAGTGGCTGCTCAATCACAACCGGCGGTTTCCGATTCGCGCCCGGCGATCTGCATAAACAGCAATATATTACTCAAAACTTTATAATCACCAACTCCACTTTTATTCCTGAAATCAATGTTATTTAATAATACGCCTTATTGGCTTGGCGGCAATTATTGGCTTGCTTAGATAACATTTGGAGCAAAACCGTTATTATATTTATTGCCTGTATGAAAATTTTAGGCGTACAAACAATCTTAATGCAAGAATATCTTAGCTGTGTTTGTTGTTAGACTTTGAGTGAAAATACTCTAAACGTTTAAAAATATTTATTTAATTTAAATAGTTTTTACTAAACTTGCTTATTTAAACAAGAATGCATTTTATAATCTAGTTGATAGCAATCAGTAAGTACTTATCCATGTACGCTAATCAGACTTACTTTATAACTAAAAGAACCGGTAAACGTCTATATAAACAATAAATGAAATGTCCAATTCAATATTCAAATTGCGAACCTATACAGAAGTCAAATAAATCTTCCTATATATTGTATTAACACATAGTTTGCACTGTTAGACCTACCAATACAGGAAAAATACTTATATAAACTAAAACTTAATTACATAAAATTATATCTAAATAAACGCATTCCGAATAAAAAAGCGATTTCATTTTATACATAATGTACAGCAGATTTACTTAACGACGTGTAAAGAATGATTGTTGACCACAAACAATTTGTTGACCCCCGTTCAATTGGTAAAAACCTCGTATTTTGACTTTCAAAACTCATACATTAACAAAAGAACACTTTTTCGCATTATAAACATGCTAAAATCAAAATTAAGGTCTATGCCTTTTTCTTCGCTTTGCTTCACCCTCATCCCGAAACACAAAAGTGCATGGCACTCATAGCATTTGACGGGACGATACTGGCACTGCGGTGGTACCTAACTAGACGACTCAGTATCGAGTCCACCACCTAGTAATTCTGATTTTATCCTTAAGAGAAACCCCGAGTATAGGTCCCTCCATTGGCCGTTGAGCGAGCCATTGAGTGACATAAAACTAGTGAACCAATTTGGTAGTCCGTGACGATGTCTCACCTGCGTATGTTGGTACGTATAGGACGCATTGCTCATAGACTTTTGTTTTTAAGCATTAAGGAATCTTTGACGTGAAGATCTGACGTAACTTGTCAAATGCCGTCCAGCCCAACTGATTCCTCCTAGCTTCCCTCACGCAGTTGTTAATTCCAAGTTCCATAGTTCGGTCTAAGTAAACGTATTCTTGCACATCCTCGAGGAAGGACGTCATCGAAGCTTACATAATATTAATCCCAGTGAGAATTGAACCCACGATATCCATATCGAGAACCAAATATTTAGTACCTATGCTAGAGCACATCATCAGTATTTTCAAATAATTATTGATAAAATATAATAATTCATTACCATCATTAGCAAATTCATCAATCAAGTTGTGACAACGTGTGAGGTAACGAAACGACACGTAACACATGTCTCTTTCTCACACACAATTAAATACCTTAAGGAAAAAAGGGATGAAGATATACAGTGCAGTTGTTATTTTAGTCCTGTTTCCATAGCTATTGTTCCTAGGTCGGCATGTACACCAAGGAGTATAAACAACTAGGGTAACTATCTACATTGCCAGATCTAGGACACTTAAATTCCTGACATAGTCGTTATTAAAAAACAAGCTATCCGAAATGAAATAAAATCACTATTATTTTTATATTTTAATTGCACGTGTCTGAAAAATCAAACTTAATGAAAAATATCGACTTCGATAGGTTCGATTTATGTTCACCTTGCAAAATTCTCAGTTGCTTAGTAGTGAAGAAGCTCATCATTTGGTAAATAAACGTAGTTTCAAAGGAGGTATACATTTTCAACGAATCATCACAACATTTAACAGAATATTTATTTGGGTTCGTTTCCAAAAATTAAAGCATTTAGTTTGCGTAATGTAATGTTTCAACATTGACAAAATATGCTGCTTGTGCAATGGTACTTCATTGCTAATGTATTTTGTGTGAAACATAAATAATTACCTATAATTTAAATATGGAGGCGTTATAAATCCTGATTACAATAATGATTTGAACCTATATATTTAACAAAAACTTTATATTGGCTTTGTCCCGCTTTATCACAGCATCGCGTTACCGTTATAAGGTAATAGGTACTTAATAAATATCTGTTACCCGCTTTTGTACTTGGCTGGAAATCGGAAAATGCTATGCTTTTACTGCAAAGCTGGATTTTCAGATGTATTCTTAATTAAACCACAGGAGGAACAAACTTTTATCTGTTAGAGCAAACGAACATATGACATATTGTATACCTTCACCAAAATAATGGACAATCCCATATTTAGGCCTTTGATGGTCATCCAAGAGGTCATTGTAGAGCGAGATAACATCCTTACCTACGCAACTCTCGCTCGGAACAAATTCGCGCCTCTGAGTAAGCATTCCCGATATACTTGCAACTTCCTAGGTTAGACTATCATCATTATCATTTATCTGCTAATGCTAGCTTTCCTGCATTCGCCTTCTCTTGAGTTCCTGGTACTATGATTCAACCTTAATATTTTCCTTCACTTGATCAATGTAACTTATTCGTGGCCTTCCCTCACCTCTCCTTCCTTTCTTTCCTTCAATGATCATTTTTAATAGCTGGAAAATTAATTTAAAAAGATTTTTTTTGTTTTAGAGTAAATTGAGTTTTGATTCACTTTAAACTTTTTTAGCCGTAGTCATTAAAAACCAATAAAATAAAAAGAAATATAAGATAAACAAATAAAATAATAGAAGCTACAGATGGTTGCAGGTTTAGTAATCATTCTTCGGAATTCCTCCGAGAATAATTCACAATATTTTATCAATATCAAATTTTCTCTTTGCAAGGGGAATCCCATGCAATTTCTATTGTCTATGGTAAAAATTTAACTCGAAAATATCGAAATACTCCAATGTCTTTGTTCGTTTCGTTTCGTACTTCGTAACTTATCGCTGATAACTTAATCTATTTTTACATATAATTTAATCTAATAGATGCAGTTCATCAGCTGGTTGAAGCATTGTGCCAAAGGAATTGATATTGTGCTTAAATTAGTAAACTAGTTTCACTAAGTGACGCAAAAGACGGGTGAGTTGTGATTTGAAGTTGTACCTTCTTTTAGTGACAAATAAATTTCGCCTTCTAATTTTATTAACAGGGAGACATTGTATTTTTTGTTCACATTGCAATTCAAACTTGGTGGTACTTATTGCTCCGAGTTAATGCTGTCTCAACTCTTTGGAGTAGGTATACTATTCCAAAATATTTTGAGCTAACTTTACATAAACTTTTTTTTATTCTTTGAATTCATTCCAAACCAACTCTTTACAAAAGGATATCTTTAAAATATTTGAAACTTAATAAAATTGTCATGTAATCTTTTTCAGAACCATGTTTTGTCAAGTGTGTGGTAATGTGGATGAACATTATGATGAAGACTCTGCTGTTTACCATGATAGCACACCAAAACATATTTGCAATCTAATATTAAAAAACTACAAAGATAATAAGTAAGTTTTGTTTAATAATAACATGCATGTGGACAATAGATTCATGTATTATGTGTTTATGAATTTACACCCATGCTCGGTGCGACTGGGTTTATCACCCACCACTCCACGATGCTGGTTATGCTATGAGAGAAGACCTGCAGGGGGATGTTATAATACAAAAAAAGGCTGATGATAGCTAATATAGACTGTATTGTCGATAAATAGTTGTTAACTTATAAAGTCATATAGGAACTAACTCAACAGACTACATCATAAATTAACAGTAAACTAACATTTACAAATTCCTTACTTTTTCAGACATTTCTTTGGTAGAAATCATGACGGAGTGATAATTTTAGGGAAAACTATAGCTGCATCCAAAAATGAAGTAAATATTAGTGAAAACACTGATCACCATAAAATTAGGATTAATGTAAGTAATTAAATTTGTACAATTTTTATTTCCAATAACCCAAATTTGAATTGGAATAAAACTAATGATTTTATTAAATTGACAAAATAATATCTAATTTATAAATAAATAATTTTCATTAATTATAATGATTTGACAAAATATTGATGATATTTTATTATTGCTATATTTTTTTCTCTATATTAATTTTAGCACACCGTTTTACTATTTGAATCTAAAGAATGTCAGAATATGAATGTATGCAAAATACTTTTTTGTATTTTATTTAAGTAGGTGCCTACTTGCAAATAATTAATTAACATCCTTTAAATACAGGTGAAGCCCCAACAAGAAGTTACGTTTGTGTTCACCATCAGTAATGACACAAAACAGGACGACTTGCTGGTTATTGGGTTTCAACTTGGACACCCGCAACCACAATTTGAAATGAATGACCATCCTTATGTTTTTGGACAAGATCCCCATATTTTGGAAAGAAGTATGTAAATATGGCTAAAGATTAACATAAACTGAATTGAAATATGACATTGTTAATCAATGTATGCATAACATACAATTACTAAAACCTACCATCTAGAATTGAATATTTGTATTTATTAACTACATGTTAACACACTTGCAATAATAAATGGTAATTTTGAGGAGCATGTCTCTCGTAACATAGGGTCACCTTATATGTAGTTCAAACATAATTTTTTATCGTGTTACTTGAATAAATAAACTTATTATTTATTATATTAACTTAAAATATCCTTACTTTTTATTCCATCTTTCCAGAATCATCTATTTCTGAAGAAATATCAGTTCATTTTAGAGCTTCTGACATTGGCCATTATGAAATGCCAATCATGTTTACATTTGTTAGGACAAGAGATAAGAAAAACCTAATTTTTATTAGAGAAATGGTAAATCGTATTTTTTAACATTTTGTCATTTAAGTCATTAGTAATGAAACACATCATTAGCTAATGTTATTTAACATAATCAATATTGATTTGATATTTTAACTCATAAACACTTTAAGATAACAAGTAAAAGTTAACTTATGCTTTTAATTTTTTCTTAATGAATAACTGGTTGATTGCCTATCTTGGTTTAATAATACTAACACAAAATTAAACAGGTTGTTATGGTGCAAGAATATCCAACATTTTATCAAACTATCAAAAGTCCATATATTGAGAGTCAGTGGCCAAAAAATATGCAGTACATTATGTCCACCACTCATACGTAAGTAAAAATAATAATAATAAATCTTTATTTACAAAAATTTTTACGAAAACTGGTTTGTGATCGGGAGCTCCTTTTAAGTCCATAAGTACTTGTGTTAGGAAATCCCGCTCTTCCATCCTCTAAGTAAAAATTAACATTCAGCTTTTTTTATTTGACCAACTTACTTATCAATTACTAAGTATCTATGTTTGCTACCATAACAAAAAGAGTAAATTAGAATATATTTTTACTGCAACATGTTTATTTCCAGGCCATATGAGAATATTTATAAAATTCCAATATTGTTGAAATACTTTTACCACGTGGATTAGAAGAAAATGCACTTGAAGATTTGGAAGTTACACCTGATTTAAAAAATAAACTAAGGCTGGTGCTAATAAGCACAAGGTATTCTTATTTTAAATATAAAAGATTTATGTTTTTATTTATTTATTTTCATTTAATTTTTTTTTTTTTTTTGTTTAATTCAGAGCTATTTTTGATGAAGGAATTACACAGGATAATTACATTATTTATTTCCGTCACCTCTTGTGGTGGGAGGAGATTATTGAGAAAATTAACCTGCGGGTATATGTTTACTTTTGTATACAAACATTATTAGACTCATAAAAAAAATAGAAACTAGCAAATGCAAAATTGTCTACTATTTGTTTATCTTATCCTTAAAAAACTAAATATCCACTGAGATTCTCGTAACGCCATCTAGCCCCAAGTTAAGCATGAAGCTTGTATTCGTGAGCCGCGTCTTGGCAAGCGTAGCGTAAGACGCCCTCCGGCCCGATGGACCGACGACTTGCGGAAGGTCGCTGTGGGAGGCTGGATGAGAANCTGAGGAGATTTCAGCCTGGTCATCAGGGTCAATCAGTGTTGATTCAACCAATAATTATCACCGGATTCAGCTAAAGGTCCAGAGCTAATTATCTACATCCTTTTACTAATCAAAGTTGATACCTCTCTTTATTTGACATATCGCAGTCCACTGCTCAGACAGAGGTCTCCCCCATTTTGCGCCAGATATCCCGGTCTATATTTATGTATTCTTACCAGCCTTGGCCCACGGACAATAACACCCATACGCTAATTATATTTAATTAAAATTTGTTCTATATTTCTTAGGGTCCGCGAGAGCAATGTACGGAGAAGATGGACTACGACATCTATGGACAGAAGTGCGCACCAGGATACTACTGCAACAAGATCATTGGCGTGTGCACGGGTCTTGAATATAATGCCGACACCAAAGTGCAGTGGCTGCTCAATCACAACCGGCGGTTTCCGATTCGCGCCCGGCGATCTGCATAAACAGCAATATATTACTCAAAACTTTATAATCACCAACTCCACTTTTATTCCTGAAATCAATGTTATTTAATAATACGCCTTATTGGCTTGGCGGCAATTATTGGCTTGCTTAGATAACATTTGGAGCAAAACCGTTATTATATTTATTGCCTGTATGAAAATTTTAGGCGTACAAACAATCTTAATGCAAGAATATCTTAGCTGTGTTTGTTGTTAGACTTTGAGTGAAAATACTCTAAACGTTTAAAAATATTTATTTATTAAATAGTTTTTACTAAACTTGCTTATTTAAACAAGAATGCATTTTATAATCTAGTTGATAGCAATCAGTAAGTACTTATCCATGTACGTAATCAGACTTACTTTATAACTAAAAGAACCGGTAAACGTCTATATAAACAATAAATGAAATGTCCAATTCAATATTCAAATTGCGAACCTATACAGAAGTCAAATAAATCTTCCTATATATTGTATTAACATAGTTTGCACTGTTAGACCTACCAATACAGGAAAAATACTTATATAAACTAAAACTTAATTACATAAAATTATATCTAAATAAACGCATTCCGAATAAAAAAGCGATTTCATTTTATACATAATGTACAGCAGATTTACTTAACGACGTGTAAAGAATGATTGTTGACCACAAACAATTTGTTGACCCCCGTTCAATTGGTAAAAACCTCGTATTTTGACTTTCAAAACTCATACATTAACAAAAGAACACTTTTTCGCATTATAAACATGCTAAAATCAAAATTAAGGTCTATGCCTTTTTCTTCGCTTTGCTTCACCCTCATCCCGAAACACAAAAGTGCATGGCACTCATAGCATTTGACGGGACGATACTGGCACTGCGGTGGTACCTAACTAGACGACTCAGTATCGAGTCCACCACCTAATAATTCTGATTTTATCCTTAGGAGAAACCCCGAGTATAGGTCCCTCCATTGGCCGTTGAGCGAGCCGTTGAGTGACATAAAACTAGTGAACCAATTTCGTAGTCCGTGTCGATGTCTCACCTGCGTATGTTGGTACGTATAGGACGCATTGCTCATAGACTTTTGTTTTTAAGCATTAAGGAATCTTTGACGTGAAGATCTGACGTAACTTGTCAAATGCCGTCCAGCCCAACTGATTCCTCCTAGCTTCCCTCACGCAGTTGTTATGGCCAAGTTCGATAGTTTGGTCTAAGTAAACGTATTCTTGCACATCCTCGAGGAAGGACGTCATCGAAGCTTACATAATATTAATCCCAGTGAGAATTGAACCCACGATATCCATATCGAGAACCAAATATTTAGTACCTATGCTAGAGCACATCATCAGTATTTTCAAATAATTATTGATAAAATATAATAATTCATTACCATCATAGCAAATTCATCAATCAAGTTGTGACAACGTGTGAGGTAACGGAACGACACGTAGCACATGTCTCTTTCTCACACACAATCAAATACCTTAAGGAAAAAAGGGATGAAGATATGCAGTGCAGTTGTTATTTTAGTCCTGTTTCCATAGCTATTGTTCCTAGGTCGGCATGTACACCAAGGAGTATAAACAACTAGGGTAACTATCTACATTGCCAGATCTAGGACACAACTTAAATTCCTGACATAGTCGTTATTAAAAAAACAAGCTATCCGAAATGAAATAAAATCACTATTATTTTTATATTTTAATTGCACGTGTCTGAAAAATCAAACTTAATGAAAAATATCGACTTCGATAGGTTCGATTTATGTTCCACCTTGCAAAATTCTAGTTGCTTAGTAGTGAAGAAGCTCATCATTTGGTAAATAAACGTAGTTTCAAAGGAGGTATACATTTTCAACGAATCATCACAACATTTAACAGAATATTTATTTGGGTTCGTTTCCAAAAATTAAAGCATTAGTTTGCGTAATGTAATGTTTCAACATTGACAAAATATGCTGCTTGTGCAATGGTACTTCATTGCTAATGTATTTTGTGTGAAACATAAAATAATTACCTATAATTTAAATATGGAGGCGTTATAAATCCTGATTACAATAATGATTTGAACCTATATATTTAACAAAAACTTTATATTGGCTTTGTCCCGCTTTATCATAGCATCGCGTTACCGTTATAAGGTAATAGGTACTTAATAAATATCTGTTACCCGCTTTTGTACTTGGCTGGAAATCGGGAAAATGCTATGCTTTTACTGCAAAGCTGGATTTTCAGATGTATTCTTAATTAAACCACAGGAGGAACAAACTTTTATCTGTTAGAGCAAACGAACATATGACATATTGTATACCTTCACCAAAATAATGGACAATCCCATATTTAGGCCTTTGATGGTCATCCAAGAGGTCATTGTAGAGCGAGATAACATCCTTACCTACGCAACTCTCGCTCGGAACAAATTCGCGCCTCTGAGTAAGCATTCCCGATATACTTGCAACTTCCTAGGTTAGACTATCATCATTATCATTTATCTGCTAATGCTAGCTTTTCCTGCATTCGCCTTCTCCTTGAGTTCCTGGTACTATGATTCAACCTTAATATTTTCCTTCACTTGATCAATGTAACTTATTCGTGGCCTTCCCCCACCTCTCCTTCCTTCTTTCTTTCCTTCAATGATCATTTTTAATAGCTGGAAAATTAATTTAAGAAGTTTTTTTTTGTTTTAGAGTAAATTGAGTTTGGATTCACTTTAAACTTTTTTAGCCGTAGTCATTAAAAACCAATAAAATAAAAAAAATATAAGATAAACTAAAAAAATAACAGAAGCTACAGATGGTTGCAGGTTTAGTAATCATTCTTCGGAATTCCTCCGAGAATAATTCACAATATTTTATCAATATCAAATTTTCTCTTTGCAAGGGGAATCCCATGCAATTTCTATTGTCTATGGTAAAAATTTAACTCGAAAATATCGAAATACTTCAATGTCTTTGTTCGTTTCGTTTCGTACTTATCGCTGATAACTTAATCTATTTTTACATATAATTTAATCTAATAGATGCAGTTCATCAGCTGGTTGAAGCATTGTGCCAAAGGAATTGATATTGTGCTTAAATTAGTAAACTAGTTTCGCTAAGTGACGCAAAAGACGGGTGAGTTGTGATTTGAAGTTGTACCTTCTTTTAGTGACAAATAAATTTCGCCTTCTAATTTTATTAACAGGGAGACATTGTATTTTTTGTTCACATTGCAATTCAAACTTGGTGGTACTTATTGCTCCGAGTTAATGCTGTCTCAACTCTTTGGAGTAGGTATACTATTCCAAAATATTTTGAGCTAACTTTACATAAACTTTTTTTTATTCTTTGAATTCATTCCAAACCAACTCTTTACAAAAGGATATCTTTAAAATATTTGAAACTTAATAAAATTGTCATGTAATCTTTTTCAGAACCATGTTTTGTCAAGTGTGTGGTAATGTGGATGAACATTATGATGAAGACTCTGCTGTTTACCATGATAGCACACCAAAACATAATTTGCAATCTAATATTAAAAAACTACAAAGATAATAAGTAAGTTTTCTTTAATAATAACATGCATGTGGACAATAGATTCATGTATTATGTGTTTATGAATTTACACCCATGCTCGGTGCGACTGGGTTTATCACCCACCAGACCACGATGCTGGCTATGCTATGAGAGAAGACCTGCAGGGGGATGTTATAATACAAAAAAGGCTGATGATAGCTAATATAGACTGTATTGTCGATTAATAGTTGTTAACTTATAAAGTCATATAGGAACTAACTCAACAGACTACATCATAAATTAACAGTAAACTAACATTTACAAATTCCTTACTTTTTCAGACATTTCTTTGGTAGAAATCATGACGGAGTGATAATTTTAGGGAAAACTATAGCTGCATCCAAAAATGAAGTAAATATTAGTGAAAACACTGATCACCATAAAATTAGGATTAATGTAAGTAATTAAATTTGTACAATTTTTATTTCCAATAACCCAAATTTGAATTGGAATAAAACTAATGATTTTATTAAATTGACAAAATAATATCTAATTTATAAATAAATAATTTTCATTAATTATAATGATTTGACAAAATATTGATGATATTTTATTATTGCTATATTTTTTTCTCTATATTAATTTTAGCACACCGTTTTACTATTTGAATCTAAAGAATGTCAGAATATGAATGTATGCAAAATACTTTTTTGTATTTTATTTAAGTAGGTGCCTACTTGCAAATAATTAATTAACATCCTTTAAATACAGGTGAAGCCCCAACAAGAAGTTACGTTTGTGTTCACCATCAGTAATGACACAAAACAGGACGACTTGCTGGTTATTGGGTTTCAATTGGACACCCGCAACCACAATTTGAAATGAATGACCATCCTTATGTTTTTGGACAAGATCCCCATATTTTGGAAAGAAGTATGTAAATATGGCTAAAGATTAACATAGACTGAATTGAATATGACATTGTTAATCAATGTATGCATAACATACAATTACTAAAACCTACCATCTAGAATTGAATATTTGTATTTATTAACTACATGTTAACACACTTGCAATAATAAATGGTAATTTTGAGGAGCATGTCTCTCGTAACATAGGGTCACCTTATATGTAGTTCAAACATAAATTTTTTATCAGTGTTACTTGAATAAATAAACTTATTATTTATTATATTAACTTAAAATATCCTTACTTTTTATTCCATCTTTCCAGAATCATCTATTTCTGAAGAAATATCAGTTCATTTTAGAGCTTCTGACATTGGCCATTATGAAATGCCAATCATGTTTACATTTGTTAGGACAAGAGATAAGAAAAACCTAATTTTTATTAGAGAAATGGTAAATCGTATTTTTTAACATTTTGTCATTTAAGTCATTAGTAATGTCTACTGAAACACATCATTAGCTAATGTTATTTAACATAATCAATATTGATTTGATATTTTAACTCATAAACACTTTAAGATAACAAGTAAAAGTTAACTTATGCTTTTAATTTTTTTTAATGAATAACTGGTTGATTGCCTATCTTGGTTTAATAATACTAACACAAAATTAAACAGGTTGTTATGGTGCAAGAATATCCAACATTTTATCAAACTATCAAAAGTCCATATATTGAGAGTCAGTGGCCAAAAAATATGCAGTACATTATGTCCACCACTCATACGTAAGTAAAAATAATAATAATAAATCTTTATTTACGAAAACATTTTTACGAAAACTGGTTTGTGATCGGGAGCTCCTTTTAAGTCCATAAGTACTTGTGGTAGGAGATCCCGCTCTTCCATCCTCTAAGTAAAAATTAACATTCAGCTTTTTTTATTTGACCAACTTACTTATCAATTACTAAGTATCTATGTTTGCTACCATAACAAAAAGAGTAAATTAGAATATATTTTTACTGCAACATGTTTATTTCCAGGCCATATGAGAATATTTATAAAATTCCAATATTGTTGAAAATACTTTTACCACGTGGATTAGAAGAAAATGCACTTGAAGATTTGGAAGTTACACCTGATTTAAAAAATAAACTAAGGCTGGTGCTAATAAGCACAAGGTATTCTTATTTTAAATATAAAAGTATTTATGTTTTTATTTATTTATTTTCATTTAATTTTTCTTTTTTTTTTGTTTAATTCAGAGCTATTTTTGATGAAGGAATTACACAGGATAATTACATTATTTATTTCCGTCACCTCTTGTGGTGGGAGGAGATTATTGAGAAAATTAACCTGCGGGTATGTTGTTTACTTTTGTATACAAACATTATTAGGACTCATATAAAAAAATAGAAACTAGCAAATGCAAAATTGTCTATTATTTGTTTATCTTATTCCTTAAAAAAACTAAATATCCACTGAGATTCTCGTAACGCCATCTAGCCCCAAGTTAAGCATGAAGCTTGTATTAGTGGAGACCGTGTCTTGGCAAGCGTAGCGTAGGACGCCCTCCGGCCCGATGGACCGACAACTTGCGGAAGGTCGCTGGTGGGAGCTGGATGAGAAAAGCGGAGGATCGGGATATCTGGCGCAAAATGGGGGAGACCTATGTCCAGCAGTGGACTGCGATAGGTTGAAGAGAGAAGCATGAAGCTTGTATTACGGGTACTATACAACTGATAAACATATTTATATATATTTTTTGTAAATACATATTATACATAGAAAACATCCAGACAATGCATACATTATGTTCATGGATACAAATGTTTGTACTTTCCGGGAATCGAGCCCGGAAACCTTCGTGTAATAGCCGACGTCTCAACCATTACACTAGACGGGTCGTCACTTTAGTCGCTACAGTTTTTGGTATTGATATAAGTATTCAATGGACGATGTCAAGAAGTTAATCTTGGGGTTGCATTAATTCCTTATTCTATCGACTATTCAAACCCTAGCGCACCCTCTCCAATGTTTGGTAAAACTTACTTGCATAATGCAAAATAGGTACTAGGTACTCTACCTTCCGTACTAATAGCCAAATTACTATCATTATCATCAATAAAATTATTATTTTCACCATCAGAAATTCAATATGACTGGAGTGAAATTGGAAAAGGAAAAAAATCAATATCGCCTGAAAGTACCGGGACTTGCCGAAAAGCGGCCTTCTTTATTACGTGGTAAGGTATCGTTAATAATTATATATTACAAATCAATTCAATTGGAGTGTCTGTTTGTAATATTAAAAAAATTTTTTTTCATTATGCTAATATATATATAGGGTACATAAAATGTTAGATTTATTTTTTAAATTTTTGTCTGTTTGTTCCGGATAATCTCTAAATCGGCTGTGCTGATTTGGTAAATACTCTTTTTGGCAAGTAGCTAAAGTAATAAGGAAAAACATAGGCAACTTTTTATTTTGAAAATACTTTGTATTTTAGAAAAATAAATCCTTTAGCGTCCTGACCGTCCTGTACACTTTGTAACATATGAAAACCACTCATATTAGTCGTATTCTTTTGTTCTGTACAATTTGTACTAATTCATATTATTTTATTTCAGGTGACATAGTGTTTATACGACCTCAAGATGGCAATTTGAAATTCGAAAGCAAAGTCAAAGACATAAGCGATGACTCGGTGACTCTTGGTGATTTTAACGAAACGTAAGTTTCTTAACACGGAGAGATAGATTTTCTTTTGTGTCTAAAATCCCGGCGGTTACTTGTTTAACGATTATTTATTTAGCTCTAACATAGGTTTGCTCGCTCGCTATGTCTTCGGCCTGTCACCGCCTAGATTACTCCATTTTATGCTAAGCTTTCCGGTCATCTCGGCTTACACCCACCATCCGGGCCATCACAGGGTATTAGGCGCTTATTTGTTTCCCGATACATACAATGTAGGGGTTTTCAAGGAAAGAGTGAATAGGCATTATTTGAGTTTGCGTGATACATCTTAGGCTGCATCGTCACTATCCATCAGGTGAGATGGCAGTCAAACTCACTCAATTTTTTAAATAAAATAATGTATTTGGCGTACTGTTTAACGGGCTTCTCGAAGTCCGGAATGACTCGAGTTAATACTTTTTGGACATTCATCTCATAACTGACAATTGCGATCGCTGCTTTACTTGCGCACGCACCTTATTGTTCATTTATTCTTGAAAGTAAGCTATACGCCAAGAGTCGTGAGTTCGTTCTCACTCTATGACTCATATTCATTTGTGATTTTATAATTATAATTTTGTATCCATTAGACATCTTCAACTTACTGTATGCCAGTTTTTTATCTGTATTGTATTTATTTGATATTGATTAATGTTAATTAATTCTTGGATTAAATGTTTTGTTGTTGTTACGCTGTTGAATTTACGTGACAACTCTTGGCATATTAAAAATAAAAAAATCCAAATAAAGCTACCATTGTGTGTGTGTCTTTGTTTGTCGTGTATCCAAATGCTATGGTATCACTCCGGTCATGCTTCGGAAGCATGACTCTCCCACACTAGTTAATGATAGACTTAACAGTGTTATTGCAAAGAGTATGTTTTGATCGTTGCAGTTTCGATGACCTCTACACGGAAGATGCGCTATTCGAGGTTCGCTTCCTCCTGTCACGTGTGCCTATGGAGCGGATGCACGAAGCTGTCACGCACGTATTTAGCGCGAAACAAGTGAAACGCGTTTTCCCGGTGCCCATCAAGAAGCCGGTCACTGTGTACCCAATCCTTAAGTAAGTGAACGTTTCCTGTTTGTCTTTTTTTAGGAAAAACTAGCGACCTGCATCGGACTCGCACAGGTTCAATGATAATACTTCTTCATCCAAACGAAGATAGTAAATATGTACAGAACGTCTTATTACGTTCACAAGTTCTTGTCATTACACATTAATATAATAATTCTTGTTCCATTTAAGTATTTCTTTAAATCGCTTTGTAATTATGCCATTATTTCTTGTAAAAGTAGAGTAAAATGAAAAAAAAAACAATAAAATGGTTGCTATGGGTTTCCTCTAATATATAGACAAATGGAATCAAGGGCTTTTTAGTAATTATTTTAAAGTGTATATAACATGTATATTAAAATATCCCTAGAATTACTTTATTTATGTAAATAAATTTGGAGTGTGTATTTGTAATATTGAAATAACCATTACCATACATTAAAAAAAAAAACTGTCTGCCTTTTCCGGATAATCGCTGAAACGGTTGAACCGATTCGTACGGGACTATATTTGGCAGGTAGCTGATGTAATAAGCAAAAACATAAATAAAAAAATATATATATCCACTGACATTCACACAGCGCCATCTAGCCCCAAGTTAAGCGTGAAGCCTGTATTATGGGTACTAAACAACTGATAAACATACTTATATTAATTTTTTTTTGTAAATACATACATATTATCCGTAGAAAACACCCAGACCATTACAAACAGACATGTTCATGCACACAAATGTTTGTACTGCCCGGGGATCGAACCCGGAACCCTTAGTGTTGCAGTCGACGTCTCAATCGCAACACCAAATAAAACATAGGTTACTTTTATTTTAGATAAAACTGATTATTTTAAAAACCTACATCAGGTTGCTAATTTATTGAAACCTAAGTACTTATATACAGAGTGAATTTTGAATCATTGGGCGAATGGATGCATTCGCCCTATTATTGTACACATATTTTGTATGTTGTTATGGTAACCTAATATCATATACATTTATCATAAAAGTTTTACAAAATCAATAAAAAAATAAATTATCGCATTGCATTTGGCAATTCAATAATTTATTACAGCGCGTACTACTTTATTTAGCGCGCCCGCTCTCAACTTGTCAATTGTGTTTGCAGGTTTTACAATGAAATTATTAAAGACAATGAGGAACAAAAAGCTGCTGTTGAACACATAGTGGCGGGGAGTTCAGGCAGATCACCATATATTGTTTTCGGACCGCCAGGCACGGGTAAAACTATGACTATAGTTGAAGCAATCATCCAGGCAAGTGCACAACAAAAACATGTTTTTGAATTCTTTAATAAATGATCGTAGTTTTTGTAAACTAGAAGAGAGTTTGGGCTGTAACCCACTATGCGGGTCCAATGCGGGTTGGTAGGTGTTAACGACAACCATCCTAGGACAAATGGCTTAAAGTGCCTTCCGAAGAAATATTTATTTTCAAACAATCGGCTGATTCAGCCTTCAATATCTTAACCAAACTGAGAAAAGTTGCTCTAAGCGACTTTCTCTTTCCCCCGCGGAACCCACTAGATCACAGGGCCAGTTATTATTTCAGTTGTTTTTTTATATGCTACAGTGTACAGGGCGGTCGGGACGCTCACCTGATGGTAAGTGATACGCCTGACCATGACAGAGCAGCATTGAATGAGGCCAACATCTGATAGACATTTATTATTCTCCGTTAATACAGCACTTTGCCTGTCATCCAAGACAACAGATGTTAGGTCTCTTATAACTAGTAATTTTACTAGCTACAGTGCTCTCATTCCGAAATACGCCAGTGCAAAACACTTTATTTCACGGGTAAATAGCTGGCACTGTGGTATTACCTACCTAGACGACTCAGTGCCGAGTCTACTACCTAGTGAAATTATTATTACTTTTTATTTATAAATCTTATTTTCAGCTTGTAGTAAGGAACCCTCGAAATAGAATACTGGTGTGTACCGATTCTAATATGGCTGCAGACCACATAGCTCTAGCCCTTCTCAAATATAACAAGACCCTTACATATAAACAACTTCATATTGCGCGCCAATTCGCGTTATAGAGAGTGGTAAGTCTTTATTTATGAAGTGTTATATATTTTATGGTAGCTAAACAGTCTATAATCTATAGTTTAAAGCAAAATAACCCATGAACCACCACAGATATATACTGGGTGTTTTTTTTTTAATAACTAAGCATTGTTTTAGGTTTCTTTTCTCCAGAAGAAGCTTAGGCACTATGTTTATCAACACTCTTTTCTCCATACCTTTGTTCGGTTTAGTTTGTCAAAGAGCTATGAAAAATCAAGATTCTAATGTTGGGGCTAGATGGCGCCGTGTGAATATCTGTGTAAATTTATATCATTATCAGCCCATTATATGTCCCCCGAGGGCATGAGCCTATCTGTAAAGGTTGTATAGGCTTTAGTCATCCACGCGGGCCCAGTGCGGATTGGCCAACTTCACGCACAACCTTTGAATCTCTTCGCAGGCGTGCGAAGGTTCCTCAAGATGTTTTCCTTAACCGTAAAAGCGTGGGTTGAACGTACATTTAATTTCGAAAATTCGAAAAGACATTGGTACGTGGCGGAATTTGAACCTACACCAACCAGATTGAAAGGCAACAGTGAGCCACCGATATATGTATGTTTAACACATTGGACACATGGGGGTCAACTGTTGGGCGACAAACAATAGGAAACCCTACTAACAAACCTTATTTTTATTAAAGCGCTCCTTATTTTATATGTCGTTTCATTGATCACTTTTGTTTATTTGCAATATTGTATTTTTAAATACACTGAAATCAATAAATATGAGCTCAACTGATGATAGTGACGTCACATATCACTATCTCATACAGAATATATGGAAACGTTCCTTTTTGACATTTTATAAAAAGTACGTCAACGATTAGTGTTGTCAACTACCGGATTGTGTCTTATCTGTTGATATTTATTAGTGTCGTCATCTCGGGAGGTCTGACCAGAATATCAGTGTTGCTGCAGCGCATGTCGGTGTAGTAGCATATGCTAAGGCCAGGACCTTTTGACCGTATATATTTGTCCTTTTTTCATCTTTTGTTGTTTTGTGTACTATATAATTTGTTTTTAGTTGTGTGCGGTCAATAAATGTGCTTTCTTTCTTTCTTATATCACAGGTCAGTAATGCCGGCGGAACTCGCGCCAGTCTCCAATGGGACGTGTTACGACAACTTCTACTCAATAAGCAACACACAAATGTCGGTGTACAGGATTGTAGTTGCAACATTGTCACACTCCGCCAAATATGCATCGTAAGTGTTATGAAATAAGAATGATTATTGCACAAAGCTTCCTTTGGTTTAATGACGACACATGTAGTGAAATGCTTGAGGTTCCAGGTTCGACGTCTGCGCAATACATACATTTGTGTGCATGAACAAGTGTGGATGTTTCTATGTATAATATGTTTGTAATCACAAACAAAATATATGTAATGTTCATCCATTTTGAAATTAGGATTACTTAGCGATGTTTGAATATCGGTGGATATTTATTAGATAAACATTTATATATTAGATTAATTATTGTTACCTTTTACTATCAAAGTTGAGGTATATAAGAAAAAATATTGTGTCTTATGATGAAATAAGAAGCCCGAACGTATTAACTGTACAGCATTTGGTTTGTGCCCTCAGAGCCAAAAACAAGAATGAGCATAAACTCCAAATGAGTCACCTGTTTATCGACGAGGCCGCGCAAGCGTCGGAACCAGCCACGCTGATCCCATCACGGGCCTGCTAGCCCCTACGGGTCAACTGATACTGGCTGGTGACCCTTTGCAGCTGGGCCCTGTGTGTATTTCCAGAGATGCAAGCAAAAGGGGACTAGGTAAATACTACCAAATATCTTGATACCATATGTAAAGCGTCGGTGGCTCATTGACTGTTGCCATCCGATCTGGAGGGTGCAGGTTCAAATCTCGCCACTTAAAATGTATTTTCGAATTTCCGAAATTATATGTACGTTATCCGACGCTCTTATGGTCAAAGAAAACATATTGAGAAAACCTGAACACGCTTACGAAGAGATTCGAAGGTAGTGTAATCTGAAAATAAATGCTTATTATTATGAATCATTTATATTTTGTTTATAAAATCTCCCAATGGTAGGGCTTAGTATTACACATCTTTTCTGGAGCGTCTAAACATTCAATTGCCTGCGAAAACTTGTACATAATCCGCTCATCGCCTTACACAGTAAATTTTAATTTGTTAACTTTCTAAATTTATATTTTATTCCTAGGCAAATCTCTCCTGGAGCGTCTAAAGACTACATACGAAAACTTGTACTCTAGCGACCGGAACTACATCACGATGCTGGTAAAGAATTTCCGGTCGGACGCGGACATTTTGCAAATACCAAATAGTCTATTTTATGAAGATAACCTGCAAGTAAGAAATAATTATTTATGTTCTAAATTTTTTGACATAATGTACAAAGACGAACATAATGTGTTTTCGCTTTGAAACAATAGTTATAACTGTGTCCATGTTTTAATTGTCTTGAGTGTTGTGTTAATATTGTTGCTTCATCCGGAAGATGTGAGTTCGAATCCCATGCTCCGCCTCATGCAAGCCTTCAAAAAGTCGAGGGTCCGAAAACTTAATAACATTATAAAAAATAATTTTTATTTTTTCAACATTAACGACACATATGGTGTAATGGTTGAGACGTCGGCTATTACACCGAGGGTTCCGGGTTCGATCCCAGGCAGTACAAACATGTGTGTGCATGAACATGTCTGTTTGTTTTGGTCTGTGTGTTTTCTATATATAAAATGTATGTATTTACAAAAAAAAAGTATATAAGTATGTTTATCGGTTGATTAGTATCCATATTACTGGCTAATGCTTACTTTGGGGCTATATGGCGTTGTGTGAATGACTGTGGATGTTTATTTATTAATATTTATTCTTTGTTTAACAGGTTTTTGCGCATCCAGATCCCTTGAGCAAAGTGAGCATTCTAGGCCTTCCCGGTGGAAATAATGCTGTAGTATTTCATTCAGTGAACTCGAGGGAGCAGCGGATGGGAAATGCGCCGAGGTATGTAAATATAGTATTATTCAATCAGCTAAGGTGATTTTTAGATAAAATATTTATAATATATATTGTATTAATAAATTATTTATTTATTTAAGGACAACCAACATAAACGATGATATCATTCACAATTAAAAACTTATTAGTAACATTACAAATCGCTGTTATACTTAAAGGCTGCCACGACATGCACTAATGTATGCCTTTTAATAAATTGCTTAAATTACATAAATTTTAACAATTACAAAATTTAATTAAATTATGTTGAAACAAAACTATTTTCCGGACCGGAATGCATCTAATAACAAGATTTAAAGCGCAGTGAGAATGACATAATTTGATAGAATCCCCAATAAAAAAATCAAAACGGAAAACTTGTTCATAATTTATTACTGAAGACTAATTAATGAATAATTAAGCCATATACACCGGCCTATTGGTAATATTCCACGACAGGGCATCCCAGACACAGAAGGTTTGGCAAGATTCCACTGTTGCTACCACGAAAACGAGCTCACTGCGGGTAATNAAATAGTTGCCAATTAAAAATAGCATCACATCCGAAGACTACACTGATAGTAAATAAACAAATCTCTCACCGCAATATAAGAACAATAAACAATGAAGTACTTCTAAACGCACATATTCAGACAATGCTCCATCAGTTTGCGCTCAGTAAACATTTGCCTGAATTGTTTTGTTTTCGTATAAATATTTTATAAGTAGATATATCTCAGCCAGAACTCGAAGCAGTATCGACTTACGTTTGTTGCTCACAAGACGGAATGACAGAAAATAGTATTGTTTTCGTTGTAAACATTACACAAGAAGATTTATCTCGAAGAGACATCGAAGGAGTAGCGATCAAGCATGTTAATATGCTAACGAAACGTTCGGACAAGTCATCGCATGGGTGCCCAATAGTATTGTCAGGAGTTCCGATTTTCAGAGGTCTGGGGATGATTCCCGACTTGTACCTGGCCGGGACACTGAATATCCCGATTAATTAAAAAATAAACTACTTCATAAATAAATGTTTTCATACGTAATTTTTCTATTTACATCACTGTCAAATTCAAAATGTCTCCAGCGTCATTTTTTTTTTGAACTCTCCGATCTGCATTGGGAAAAAATATTACATCAACAATATGTAAGGACCTTATATCAGTTTCAAAGTAGACATAATTTAGCACGCTTAGGTGCATCTCTACTCACTAACATGGGTAAGCTACCCCTACCTAGCATACACATCTAATAACTAAGTATTGCGAAGGCTCCGTTAAATCGCGCCTTGACTAGGGACGGGACACACCCAATCCAATGTAACGATAACGATACTTTACTTACTTATACTTTACTTTCACTTTAGTTAACATCACTAATCGTTGACGTACTTTTTAAGAAGTGTCAAAAAGGAACGCGTATAAGATTTGTGATATGTGACGTCATTCACTATCATCAATTGACCTTTTGTTTATTGGTTTCAGGGTATTTAAAAACAATATTGCAAATAAACAAAAGTGACACACACACAACACACAACCACACACACACACACAACACACACACACAGAAGACCAGTGTGAAGTAGCACCTATCGTGTTGCGTTTCACTGTGTGAGTGGGGCTACCGGCAACCCATCCCTCCTCCCCTTTAATGAGTTCGCGTGGAAAGAGATATCTACCCCAGGGGGGTACCAACTGCGTTAGCGTTGGAGAATCCTCCTCCGGACGTCCGCATACTGTATCACTGCAGGACTGCGGTCGCTCGGGCAGCTCCGCGTATTCTGGGGGGAGCACAATCGCGCTCAACAAGGGCAAAAGCAAGAACTCTCGTAAATCGGCATCCTCTTCTACACTCGATGTAGATTTTTGCAACATAAGAGGATTACATTCCAACATCGACGCAGTCCACTACCATCTGGAGACTGTGAAGCCGGCCCTGTTCTTTTTGACTGAGACACAGATATGCTCTCCAACGGATTCATCTTACCTTTCCTACCCTGGGTATAAATTGGAACATTCCTTTGTGCCTAGGGCTGGTGTTTGTGTGTTTGTTCGGGATAATGTCTGTTGTCAACGCCTTGCCATTTAGAAGTACGGGACTTTTCTATCATCTGGCTGCGTGTGAACTGCGTTGACCATCCACGCGTTTACGCTTGTGTCTACAGATCCCATAGCGGTAATGCTGAGACAACTCGACTAATAGAGCATATTCAGGTGGCTACAGTTACGTTACTGGAACAGATCCCATCCGCAGAACTAGTTATCCTTGGTGACTTCAACGCTCATCACGCGGATTGGCTCGGGTCTAAAACTACCGACCACGCTGGAAGATCTGTTTTCGAATTTGCCCTGGCTTATGGCTTCACACAGCTGGTTGCTGCGCCTACGCGAATCCCAGATGTGGATGACCATTCACCCTCACTACTGGACCTTCTGTTGACCACTCACCCGGACGAGTACCTGGTCTCGGTAGGCGCCCCTTTGGGATCCTCCGACCATTGCTTGGTTCGGAGCTCAGTGCCACTTACGTCCTTTCCGCGACCGCTTTATGCGAGTCGCAGACGCGTGTGGCACTATAGGTCAACAGATTGGGATGGGATGCGGTCGTTTTTTGCGTCTTACCCTTGGGGTAGAGTTTGTTTCTCTCCAGAAGATCCTGAAGTCGCTGCTAATTCTGTTGCTGATGTGGTGCTGCAAGGAATGGAACTTTTTATTCCTTCCACAGTTGTTCCCGTTGGTGGCAGATCACAGCCGTGGTTTGGTAGCTCATGCAAAACTGCAAGTCGCCGTAAAGAGGCATGCTACCAAGCTTGGGCAAATGCAGTGGCGAATAAAAATAATAAAAATGACATATTGTTAAAAAAAAGAGTACAACTCTGCCTCTAGGTCCTTGAAGAAAACTATTGCCAGGGAAGTCGGACCATATAGGTAGAATTGGCGAGAGGCTGATCCGTCTTCCATCTGGATCTCGAGCTTTTTGGTCTCTGGCAAAGGCTACCATGGGTAACTTTGCTAAGCCATCTTTACCACCGTTGCGCAGAGAGGATCTTTCGTTGGCCAATACTGCTAAGGAGAAAGCCGATCTACTGTGCTCGCTCTTTGCAGCTAATTCGACTTTTGATGACGGAGGAACCGCACCACCTTCCATCTCGCGGTGCGTTGGTAGTATGCCTGAGGTTTTGTTTACGCAACGCTCAGTCCGTAAAGCACTCTCCTCTCTTGAGATCCACAAGTCGAATGGACCTGACGGTATCCCTCCTGTAGTGTTAAAGATGTGTGCTCCTGAACTGGCGCCCGTCTTAACGCGGCTTTTTCGGTTGTCATACTCTTCTGGCGTGTGCCCGAGTTCATGGAAAATAGCACTGGTGCATCCAATCCCTAAGAAAGGTGACCGCTCGGATCCGTCCAATTATAGGCCAATAGCTATAACCTCTTTGCTCTCCAAAGTCATGGAATCTATCATCAATCGTCAGCTTCTTCGGTACCTTGAGGATCGGCAGCTTATTAGCGATCGCCAGTACGGATTCCGGAAGGGTCGCTCAGCCGGTGATCTTCTGGTATATTTGACTCATAGATGGGCTATGGCATTGGAGAGCAAAGGTGAGGCTCTCGCGGTAAGCTTGGACGTAGCGAAGGCTTTCGATAGGGTTTGGCATAAAGCACTTGTAGCTAAGCTCCCATCTTATGGGGTTCCTGGAAAATTGTGCGTTTGGGTCACAAGCTTTTTAACAGATCGGAGTATTAAAGTCGTTGTCGACGGTGCATGTTCTGACTCCAAACCTATAAACGCTGGCGTCCCACAAGGCTGTGTGCTATCTCCAACGCTCTTTCTTCTGCATATCAATGATATGCTGCAAATTAACGGTATTCATTGCTATGCGGATGACAGTACGGGAGATGCCTTATATACCGGCCGTGCCAGTTCTTCTAGGGAAAGCGTCGAAGAGTGTCGAAACAGAATTGTGTCTGAGGTCGAGACTTCTCTTAATCAAGTCTCCGATTGGGGTCAAGACAATCTAGTGCAGTTTAACCCCAAAAAGACACAAGTCTGTGCTTTCACCGCAAAAAAGACACCCTTTGCAGTCTCACCCAAATTTTTAAACACTCCCCTTAGTCCCTCAGCTAGTATCGGAATTCTTGGTGTTGATATTTCTAGCAGTGTTCAGTTTCGCGGTCATTTGGAGAGTAAAGCCAAGTTGGCCTCAAAGAAGCTCGGTGTGCTTAACAGGTCGAGGCGGTATTTCGTGCCGGACCATCGCTTGCAACTTTACAAGTCGCAGGTTCGGCCGCACATGGAATATTGCTCTCACCTGTGGGCGGGGGCACCCCAGTACCAGCTTCTTCCACTTGACCGCATTCAGAGAAGAGCGGCTAGAATTATCAATGATCAGGATCTTTCCGATCGGCTTGATCCTTTGGGTTTGCGAAGAGATGTGGCTTCGCTCTGTATCCTCTACCGCATATATCATGGGGAGTGTTCTGACGAGTTATTTGGGCTTGTTCCTGCGGCTGCATTCCACTCACGTACTTCGAGGCAGAATTCCAGATTTCACCCACACCATCTGGATACTTGGAGATCTTCTACAGTTCGTTTTGATAGACATTTTCTGCCGCGTACGATTAATTTGTGGAATCAGTTGCCATCGGAAACGTTTCCGGAACGATATGACCTGGCATCTTTCAAAAAGAGAGCGTTTTCTTATATAAAGGGCCGGCAGCGCATCCCTGCGACCTCAGCTGTTGCAAATGTCCATGGGCGGCGGTGACACTTTCCATCAGGTGAACCGCATGCTCGTTTGCCTCCCTATGTTATAAAAAAAAAAAAAAAAAAAAAAAACAAAGTGATCAAAGAAACGACATATAAAATAAGGTGTGCTTTTGGTATTTTATTGCGGATGGTTAAAACTACCGGATTTTAAGAGAACTTTTATTGGTCTTACATAGCTCGTCGTATCGGCAAGTTATAGAGGCAATAGTGTGATCACATATGTCGCTGAACCGATGGCCGTTGGAACAGTCGATCCCTGGAGTGGAAACCGCGGCTTGGCAAGCGTTACATAGGACGTCCTCTGGTCCGATGGCTTGCGAAAGGTTGCTGGTAGAGACTAGAGACTTACGCAAAACAGGGAAGATGTGCATTGAAGTGGACTTAAGCCTTTAATAATGATGATGAAGGATATTAAAAATCAACAAGCCGAAATGATAGCAGCACCGGGGACTGTTTGCCAACACGCACTGAGCCCGCGTGGACGATTTAAGGCCTTTAAGTACACCCAATACGGGTAGGCTTATGTCCCTCAGTGGGGACATGTATGAGCTGATGATAATGAGTTAAGTCATTTGTTTCCATGTGTGCTAGGTACACATTTAAAGTTCACAAAAAAGCCAAAGCAACATTAAAACGCCGAACAACCAGCAATTCTGGAGATTATCCAATTTGCATCGGAGAGTGTCGGTGGTGAATTCGCTAAAAAAGAGGTTAGTGGCGGAGTTACTGCGCAGTCCGCCGATAGGGTGACCATGAATTTAGATGTAAGTATTTTAAAACCAATTGTAATGAGGGAGATGAACTGCGATAGATTGCAGTAAAGAAAGAGAGAGAAAACCAATAACAAAATATAAAAGATTGGCCAAGCGCAGTTCCGCAACAGCCAGTAACATAAAATCAAATAATTTTTATTTACTTAGGCACCACTACAGCTTTAATATGAAAAAATAGAGGTTCACCTTTTATGACGTATAAAAAACTAAACACCAGAAATCGTTCAAACTATTCAATTTATAAAAAAAATATATAAGAATTTGGAAAACAATGTTGTGAATTCAATTGTTGGTATCACGTATAGAATGTCAATTATTTCTTACTGTCATATACTTTATCATTTGGTCTGTTGAATAGACCTGTGCACAAAAAACTGAAATACTATTTTTACAACTGTCCGACGACTATTATTGGAATTGAAGCATAGTGACAGTCATTAAAACTGAACCATGTTTATCTGACAATGGAAACCGGCTTGAAGGTTACAGGGAATCCATTTTGTAACCTTGTTCGCTTTTCGGCCTCGTCTACAACCAAAGATGTTGGTTTATGTTTCGTCTTCTCGTGCAATACGAGTGATGTAAATCTACTGTGTTACGGGAAAAAGGCTATAGCTGGTGATATTCCTGGATATTTGAAGACCAAGATCTTGTAGGTTTGGGTGGTGGTGATGAGCTTGATTTGTATGCTCAATTATTGTTGTTGAAGAAAGACATTAAATATATTTTACCGTCTAAACACATAAGTCTTAAGAGTAATTAATTATAAATATATTTTAGTCCGCCATCTAGCATTATGTTGTCATCATCAACAACAAGCAACAACTTCCAACTTTTGAACACAAGCTGTTTCATGCCACATATATGTTAGGATATTGTACCGTAAAGTCCCATTATTACTTCTGTTCAATTATTACTCATATGATATCGTTCATATCCAGTATTAAACAATTTACGAATAGAAAGTACATAATTTAGTAGAGCTGTAACAGTAATTTTACCAACACGTTTAAAGTACAAATTTATTTGCTAGTTAAAAATAATTGGATTCATATTATCTCTATGAAGTTTTTGCAGTCTTATTATGTGTCGCAAAATTAAATGTATTTTGTTCTTCGTGTATTTAAAAGGCTTAATTTAATTGTTGCTTGCATACCGATAATAAATAATTTTAACATTAAATAATCACCAAATTACGATCAATCTTTCAACATAATCTTATTGTCTGACAAACAGACGATTTAACCAGAAATGTCCTTCTATAACCAAACTAAAAAATCTTAAAATTACTTTTACTATGTTCCCCCGTTTGCTTCAAACCCATGACCCCTGGATCGAGAAACGATCTAAACTCAAGGCTTAAACTACTAAACCACAGGGACAACCATAGATTTAGAATCAGCACGCTTATTATCTATGGAGACAGCTACAAATATGTCATTTATTAGAGATTTGCCTGAAATATTTGAAATCGTAGAAGCGTCGTAGAAACATCATCAGGAACACTAATTACAACTAAGTGGTTAAGCAAACTTACCGTAAATAAGCATTTTAATTATAAAAGCTATAATAACCTATTTAAGCCGCCATTTTGGGCTGAAGCTTCATAATAAATTCAATATTTAGCGCTGGGAGATCACACCTCGAGGGTCACTCATTAATTTTAACTACGTTTCACACCATCACGGGTCTCAGCCTTCCAGAAGTGTCGTTGATTGCTCATTTTCATTCCGAGTTGGTTTGTACATGTTAAACTATGTATGAAATGGTCTGATGACATTTTTGAATTGTGATAAGATTTAACGCTGAGGAAACAAATGTATTTTAATCTAATATGTTATATCATCAAAGTTTTTCTTCCAACGTTCACGTAATTTATCATAGGATTCTGTAAAATCATATCCATAATGCATATGATTTTACAGAATCCTATGATTCAACCTTCGCAAATGATGCATAATAATGTATCATTTGCAAAGGTTTTTTTAGTATTTTCATAAATACGATAACAATCCTTATCCAAATAAATACTTTATTTATCACAAGTATTTCATTTTAAACAAAATTACCCTTTACATCGTTCAACTGAAATGAATATCTTATGAGATATCACAGTTTTATCTCACCTATATAAACGAAGTAGCGGGTTAAAGAGAGCGTTAGGCTAAAGTAACTATTCCATGCGGACGAAGTCCCACGCAAAAGCTAGTATTATATAAAAATCGAACTAATAGTTAACTAGTCACAAAACTGTTCTCTTGGTCAGTGACAATATATTTGACTGTCGTTCGTTCTGCTGAAATATGCAGCCTTGAAATATCAGGCTCTAGCACCTTTATGCCAATCTGACATACTTTCTGGACATCAAGCCTATTTGGGAAGATATGCTTGTTCCTGTTGCTCAAAAGCCCTATTGGTCTAACAAGAAAGTCTTGTCACCCATTTCGTACAGACAGGATCAGCCTATCTGCGTTACCAGACCTGTCGACGCAGATTTCCAAGGGTGCGCCGGACGCAAAAGGATACAATTTGCTTATCTTTAAAAATTCCACACATATCTATGAAGAACACTATTTATTCTCAGCAGAAAAGCACCGTCTAAACCAGTGGTAGCTTCATTTGACATACACAAGTGTTCTGTAAGGATCTAAACTGAATAAATACTCTATCATTTTCAAAAAAATCGAATACAGGAATTATCCTTCCATCACACGTCCTCACGGCCACCCCACTGAACTAGTTCCGTGAACGGAATAATTTACGAGTGCGATGTCGATTTAACTACGTCCACGTGTTCCGAATGTTTATATTTGTCTTTCACTCGGTTAATCGATATGCGGTGGTGAGCGATTAATCGATTCGATTTCCCGACCACTGCTTTTAGGCTCAAGGTCGTTATTTTAATTTTAAAGCAATTTCTAAAACAGAACGGCTTTTAATACATTAGGTGCACGGGACGTTCAGTACGCTTATCCGATGGTAAGTGATACGCGTGACCATAACAGATGCAATGTTTTAAAGGAAATTAATAACAGTTAGTGTTCATTATTTTCCCGTCAACGCCACCCTTAATTTTTAAAGCCAAAATTTTTATGACATAANCATAGTCTAGAATTGCCAGCTTTGTAAACATTAAATATGTGCATTTCTAATGCGCAGCCAGTTTGTTAATCACCTTATTAACTTGGTGCGATCAGATCGTCACGGTGCGCACGCGCAACTCCCACTAATGCCAACGTGAAGAAAACCGTGGAAAAAACTATAGCGAACAAACATGACTGTTTAAATGGCTTCATTATGTTATGAATGAGCGCGGTAAAATAATCAAATTGAAAGGAATGTTTGTGTTTAATATAATCTGATGCATTAAAAAAAAATGAAAATGGTACCGAGTGAAAAAGTTGTGGCTGTAAAATCCTGACAAACCTCTGTCACGGGACTTAATCATCTCACTAGGCTAACTCTTATAATGAATAAGGAAATATTGTAGGAGACTGTTTTACACTTGTAAACTTATTTATATCTTAATTTTAATTCCGTTTCAATAAATAGATTTTTCTTTCTTTTCTTTCTTTCTTTCAATTGAAGAGTCGGTACAGTTATGCCGTGTAGTTTCTGAAGCTTGGCTGTACATGAGACCTTATATCTTTTTCACATGGTAAACCACAGACTTAAGTTCTTAAATCTGTCTTTTTTTGGATGGATTAAGCCTATTTACTTTTAATTCAAAATACAGCAGAATGTGTTAATCATGACGATCACGGGGCATGATTCGCGTAAAATGATTACCACATAATTAAAATCACAGACTGTGACCACAATTAGTGGTGACAAAATATCGCGTGACCAGCATGGGACAACTTAATTAGTGTCCAATCGGCATTCGCGTGGATATAGGTTAGTTATTGGTAATATTTCGAATCTGACCTGGTTTATTGTTTAATTTGTTTTCGGAGATAAGTTTAGATTGCATAATTAATAATTTGATAGATAGTCTCTTTCTCTTAAAACTGTTACGGTCAACTGCTGGATTGCTCGTCCTCATTTTTCGCCAGATATTCCGGTCCTACACTTTCTTTATCTCATGCCCACATGCGAAAAACGTCGATCCATCGGGCCGAGCCGGATTTCCCGTTTTAGGGGTTGGCATACGCTACTCGAGAACCTTGCCGTCCCATCAGCCACTTAAATCATCATTCATAAATAGTTGCCAATTAAAAATAGCATCACATCCGAAGACTACACTCATAGTAAATAAACAAATCTCTCAACGCTATATGAGAACAATGAAATACTTCTAAACGCACAAATTCAGACAATGCTCCATCAATTTGCGCTCAGTAAACATTTGCCTGAATTGTTTTGTTTTCGTATAAATATTTTATAAGTAGATATATCTCGGCCAAAACTCGAGGAGCAGGCTTGCGTTTGTTGCTCACATGACGGAATTACAGAAAATAGTATTGTTTTCGCTGTAAACATTACACAAGAAGATTTATCTCGAAGACATCGAAGGAGTAGCGATCAAGCATGTTAATATGCTAACGAAACGTTCGGACAAGTCATCGCATGGGTGCCCAATAGTATTGTCAGGAGTTCCGAATTTCAGAGGTCTGGGGATGATTCCCGACTTGTACCTGGCCGGAACACTGAATATCCCGATTAATTAAAAAATAAACTACTTCATAAATAAATGTTTTCATACGTAATTTTTATTTACATCACTGTCAAATTCAAAATGTCTCCAGCGTCATTTTTTTTGTGAACTCTTCCGATCTGCCATTGGGAAAAATATTACATCAACAATATGTAAAGACCTTATATCAGTTTCAAAGTAGACATATATTTAGCACGCTTAGGTATCTCTACTTCACTAACATGGGTAAGCTACCCCCTACCTAGGCATACCACATCTAATAACTAAGTATTGCGAAGGCTCCGTTAAATCGCGCCTTGACTAGGGACGGGACACACCCAATCCAATGTAACGATAACGATACTTTACTTACTTATACTTTACTTTCACTTTAGTTAACATCACTAATCGTTGACGTACTTTTTATGAAGTGTCAAAAAGGAACGCGTATAAGATTTGTGATATGTGACGTCATTGCTCACTATCATCAATTGACCTTTTGTTTATTGGTTTCAGTGTATTTAAAAATACAATATTGCAAATAAACAAAAGTGATCAAAGAAACGACATATAAAATAAGGTGTGCTTTTGGTATTTTATTGCGGATGGTTAAAACTACCGGATTTTAAGAGAACTTTTATTGGTCTTACATAGCTCGTCGTATCGGCAAGTTATAGAGGCAATAGTGTGATCACATATGTCGCTGAACCGATGGCCGTTGGAACAGTCGATCCCTGGAGTGGAAACCGCGTCTTGGCAAGCGTTACATAGGACATCCTCTGGTCCGATGGCTTGCGAAAGGTTGCTGGTAGAGACTAGAGACTTACGCAAAACAGGGAAGATGTGCATTGAAGTGGACTTAAGCCTTTAATAATGATGATGAAGGATATTAAAAATCAAGCCGAAATGATAGCAGCACCGGGGACTGTTTGCCAACACGCACTGAGCCCGCGTGGACGATTTAAGGCCTTTATGTACACCCAATACGGGTAGGCTTATGTCCCTCAGTGGGGACATGTATGAGCTGATGATAATGAGTCAAATCATTTGTTTCCATGTGTGCTAGGTACACATTTAAAGTTCACAAAAAAGCCAAAGCAACATTAAAACGCCGAACGACCAGCAATTCTGGAGATTATCCAATTTGCATCGGAGAGTGTCGGTGGTGAATTCGCTAAAAAAGAGGTTAGTGGCGGAGTTACTGCGCAGTCCGCCGATAGGGTGACCATGAATTTAGATGTAAGTATTTTAAAACCAATTATAATGAGGGAGATGAACTGCGATAGATTGCAGTAAAGAAAGAGAGAGAAAACCAATAACAAAATATAAAAGATTGGCCAAGCGTAGTTCCGCAACAGCCAGTAACATAAAATCAAATAATTTTTATTTACTTAGGCACCCACTACAGCTTTAATATGAAAAAATAGAGGTTCACCTTTTATGACGAAAAAAAACTAAACACCAGAAATCGTTCAAACTATTCAATTTATAAAAAAAATATATAAGAATTTGGAAAACAATGTTGTGAATTCCAATTGTTGGTATCACGTATTAGAAATGTCAATTATTTCTTACTGTCATACTTATATACTTTATCATTTGGTCTGTTGAATAGACCTGTGCACAAAAAACTGAAATACTATTTTTACAACTGTCCGACGACTATTATTGGAATTGAAGCATAGTGACAGTCATAAAAACTGAACCATGTTTATCTGACAATGGAAACCGGCTTGAAGGTCACGGGAATCCATTTTGTAACCTTGTTTTTTTCGGCCTCGTCTACAACGAAAGATGTTGGTTTATGTTTCGTCTTCTCGTGCAATACGAGTGATGTAAAACTACTGTGTTACGGGAAAAAGGCTATAGCTGGTGATATTCCTGGATATTTGAAGACCAAGATCTTGTAGGTTTGGGTGGTGGTGATGAGCTTGCTTTGTATGCTCAATTATTGTTGTTGAAGAAAGACATTAAATATATTTTACCATCTAAACACATAAGTCTTAAGAGTAATTAATTAATAAATATATTTTAGTCCGCCATCTAGCATTATGTTGTCATCATCAACAACAAGCCTATAACTTCCAACTTTTGAACACAAGCTGTTTCATGCCACATATATGTTAGGATATTGTACCGTAAAGTCCCATTATTACTTCTGTTCAATTATTACTCATATGATATCGTTCATATCCAGTATTAAACAATTTACGAATAGAAAGTACATAATTTAGTAGAGCTGTAACAGTAATTTTACCAACACGTTTAAAGTACAAATTTATTTGCTAGTTAAAAATAATTGGATTCATATTATCTCTATGAATTTTTTGCAGTCTTATTATGTGTCGCAAAATTAAATGTATTTTGTTCTTCGTGTATTTAAAAGGCTTAATTTAATTGTTGCTTGCATACCGATAATAAATAATTTTAACATTAAAAATCACCAAATTACGATCAATCTTTCAACATAAATAAGAAGATTTTTTATGGAAAGTGTTAGCTTACTTGGTACCAATACAAACATTATTTCGAGGAATAGTATATTTGCAATACCGATGACGTTAATACTTTTATGCGCATTATCTACTTTTCCCTGCCTATCTCACCTGTCGAATTTTTCTAGCAATAAATGTAGAACTAAACAACATTCCTTCCTCGAAGATGTTAATGGCGATCTTCTTTATATCATATTGGAAGTCGAAATTGATGGCTTGACTAACCTTTCAAAGTGCGTATCTTTATTGTCTGACAAACAGACGATTTAACCAGAAATGTCCTTATATAACCAAACTAGAAAAAAATCTTAAAATTACTTTTACTATGTTCCCCCGTTTGCTTCAAACCCATGACCCATGGATTGAGAAACGATCTAAACTCAAGGCTTAAACTACTAAACCACAGAGACAACCATAGATTTAGAATCAGCACGCTTATTATCTATGGAGACAGCTACAAATATGTCATTTATTAGAGATTTGCCTGAAATATTTGAAAACGTAGAAGCGTCGTAAAAACATCATCATGGAACACTAATTACAACTAAGTGGTTAAGCAAACTTTACCGTAAATAAGCATTTTAATTATAAAAAGCTTACCTTATAATTCATCCCTATTTAAGCCGCCATTTTGGGCTGGAGCTTCATAATTAATTCAATATTTAGCGCTGGGAGATCACACCTCGAGGGTCACTCATTAATTTTAACTACGTTTCACACCATCACGGGTCTCAGCCTTCCAGAAGTGTCGTTGATTGCTCATTTTCATTCCGAGTTGGTTTGTACATGTTAAACTATGTATGAAATGGTCTGAATGACATTTTTGAATTGTGATAAGATTTAACGCTGAGGAAACAAATGTATTTTAATCTAATATGATCAAAGTTTTTCTTCCAACGTTCACGTAATTTATCATAGGTTTCTGTAAAATCATATCCATAATACATATGATTTTACAGAATCTATGATTCAACCTTTGCAAATGATGCATAATAATGCATCATTTGCAAGGGTTTTAGTATTTTCATAAATACGATAACAATCCTTATCCAAATAAATACTTTATTTATCACAAGTATTATCATTTTAAACAAAAAATACCTTTTATATCGTTCAACTTCAATGAATATCTTATGAGATATTTTACTTTTAACAGTTTAACTCACCTATATAACGAAGTTAACGAAGTAGCGGTTAAAGAGAGCGTTAGGCCAAAGTAACTATTCCACGCGGACGAAGTCCACGCAAAAGCTAGTATTACATAAATCGAACTAAAAGTTAACTAGTCACAAAACTGTTCTCCTTGGTCAGTGACAATATATTTAACTGTCGTTCGTTCTGCTGAAATATGCAGCCTTGAAATATCAGGCTCTAGCACCTTTATGAATACTTTCTGGACATGAAACTATTTGGGAAGATATGCTTGTTCTGTTGCTCAAAGCCCTATTGGTCTAACAAGAAAAGTTTGGTCGCCCATTTCGTACAGACAGGATCAGCCTATCTGCGTTACCAGACCTGTCGACCGCAGATTTCCAAGAGTGCGCCGGACGCAAAAGGATACAATTTGCTTATCTTTAAAAATTCCACACATATCTATGAAGACACTATTATTCTCAGCAGAAAAGCACCGTCTAAACGTGGTAGCTTCATTTGACATACACAAGTGTTCTGTCCTTACAGAACACTTTCATTCAGTTTCATTCAGTTTAGGTCCTTACCTAAACTGAATAAATACTCTATCATTTTCAAAAAATCGAATACAGGAATTATCCTTCCATCACACGTCTCACGGCCACCCCTGAACTAGTTCCGTGAACGGAATAATTTACGAGTGCGATGTCGATTTAACTACGTCCACGTGTTCCGAATGTTTATATTTGTCTTTCACTCGGTTAATCGATATGCGGTGGTGAGCGATTAATCGATTCGATTTCCCGACACTGCTTCTAGTCTCAAGGTCGTTATTTTAATTTTAAAGCAATTTCTAAAACAGAATGGTTTTTATTACATAAGGTGCACAGGACGTTCAGTACGCTTATCCGATGGTAAGTGATACGCGTGACCATAACGATGCAATGTTTCAAAGGAAATTAATAACAGTTAGTGTTCATTATTTTCCCGTCAACGCCACCTTAATTTTAAAGCAAATAGTTTTTATGACATAAGTTGGACGGGACTATCAGTACGCACAGTCGCTCTCTGGTGGAAAGTGATACGCCTGACCATACCAGATGCAGTGTTTTGAAAGAATTAGTAACAGTTATCCATCATTTTTTTTACGGAACGATTAGGTTTCACCTAATATCGATGGCAAACGAAGGACGGCGCCAGTTGAGTAGAAATTCATCCCGGGATTTACCGCTAGTACCTACCTAGTTGTATACCTATAGCTATTTCCTTACCTAAGCATACAGGGTGTTCGGCGCATGGACAGAATTTTTTGGGAGGTTGGTGTCTTACGCTACTTTTTTCCGGTAGACACAATATCTTAGGTTTCACGGTAGTTGAGGTATGACTTTTTATAATTTTCTTTAAAGACCCAAAGTCATGCCTTAAAATAGTCATAACTATTTTTTTATTATTGCAATATCGCAAGATGACCTGTCCTTGTATTCTGTAATGTATTCTTATTCTAAATTCAATTTGAAAACCCTTTGAATAATACTAGAACGCTGAAACTTTCGTCATCTATTAAGATATAATAACATACTTTAAATAGAAAATTTCAAGTCTGTAGGTCATTTAGTTCCGTCGTTAAGTAAAAGCAAAATTTCGCATTTTCGACAGATAGACACTCACTCACTCACTCATGATCATCAAAATAGAACTAGTACTTCCCATTAACTCAGAGAGCTGAAATTTGGTACAGGGTTAGGGTTTAATGGCTATATAAAGTGAAAACTATAAAAACTTGGATAATCGAAGATCTGGAGTACGTGGTATGTCGATCTCATATAGTTTGGCTGGGCTCTTATGTATCTAATTAGGGTCACCAGGTACTCCAGATCTTCGATTATCCAAGTTTTTATAGTTTTCACTTTATATAGCCAATAAACCCTAACCTACTAATATATATATATATACCATAATAATAAAGCAATCGCAGTAAGGAACCTTAGACTTGGCACGTCTTTGTCTTGATTTCATTACTTTTTAGAGATAATCAAGAAGCTCCATCGAGACTTGGCTAGATTTTTTACAGAATGTTTTTGGTGGGTAAATATTTATTTGATATGATTTATCATCATCATCAGCTTATTACATGTCCCTACTGAGGGTCACGAGCCTACCCGTATAGGGTGTATAGGCCTTAGTAGTGCGGATTGGCTGACTTCAAGCACGAAGATTTAATCTTAAGCGTAATCGTAAAACGATTAAGGTTTTTTTCACTGTTCGGTTTCTTGCAAGTAAACACAACATTCATATGTTTAAAGAGCTTCTTTCCTATTATTATATAAACTGCTTAATGTACTTCTTAAAACTACATATATTCATACTTATGATATCCCCCCGAATGCATTGGTAGACCCAATATCCTAACATGTAGTTTCCTTGTTGCAGCTGCATTCTGAATACCGCAGCACGTACAGATGGCACGAGTTCAAGGAGCAGCAGCAGGGCGTGGTGAAGCAGCCAGCTCCCACGCCGCCCAACGTGCTGCCTCTCACCAGGGGTAAATATCATATATTTGTTAACTAGGTGGTACACTCCGTACTGAGTCGTCTAGGTAGGTACCACCGCTGTGCCAGATATCGTTTCTGAAATACGAGTGTTAAGCACTTTGGTGTTTCGGGATGAGAGCACTGTAGCTAGTAAAATTACCGGGTATAAGAGACTTAACATCTATTGTCACGAGTGACAGGGACAGAACAGTGTTAACGGAAAATAGCGGTCAAAATTATAATGCATAATTTTACTCGGAGCTCGGATATTTTTTGGTTTAGGTTTCTTCGTGATCTTGCATGTATTGTAGTTAAGTTTATTATTGATCCTTGTGTTGACCAGACCAATGCTAAGAGAAACTCCTAACATCTTTACCGATATATTAAACAAAATGATCTTCCAGGGCCCATGGAGCCGGCGATGCCAAGACGTAAGAAGTACCCCGGCGTGGCGTACAAGACCAACGAGTTCTTCGACCCCGCGCCGGCAGACGACATCCGACCTCACAACACAGCCTTCGACAGGGCAAGGGTAATATACCATACTGATAAAACTGGGGGTTCAGGATAAAATATCACCAAACACGAAGAATACGTCAGTGGCTAATTGGTGTGGGACTGTTGCCTTTCTGCGCCACGTACCAAAGTAATTTCGAAATTTTATGCATGTATGTTTATCCGACGCTCTGTGAAGGAAAACATCGTGAGATAACCTGCGCAATCCGCACTGGGCCCGCGTGGACGACTAAGGCCTATTACACGTGCCCCTTGGTGGGTGAATTTAATGAGCTGAGGATGAAACACGAAGAATAATACAGTACTAACTTTATCCACAAAACACCAGAAAATACATCACTAATAAACAGTCACTAATTGATTGACCTACGCACTATAATCCAATTAACATTTCACACTGTCACTTCATTAATACAGTTCACGACGTATCAATAGAGATTGCAGGGCTATGGGAGATAGACACAATCCTTTATTACATTCATAAAAAAAAAATAAACCTTCTGTTTTGTCAGAGCGCGCAAAGAAATGATTCGGAGAGGGCCGGTCGCCGCAGCAAGTCCGAAGGACCCCGTCAGCCGAGGTGGACTGACACTGTTGAGCCTAAGGTCAGTAAAGAATATTTTAGGACATACACTGTACTATTTTATCACCCTGGCCATGCCGAGCACTGGCAACAGCACTGTGGTGAGTAGGGCATTAACTCACTACGCGAGCCTAATGCGTGCTGGTGAGTTACCGTCCAATTTCCCTATAGTTATGCTATACCGGAAGCCTGTGTGTAGTGGGCTATTATAAGTGGCCGATGACGTAATAGAGAAATAAAAACTTTAATAGAGAGCGTCGGTGGCTCAATGGTGTGGACTTTCGCTTTCCTACCGAGAGAGCTGAGGTTCAAATCCGACACGTAACATGTGTTTTCGAATTTTCGAAAAGATATGTACGTTATCCGACGCTCTTACGGTGAAGAAAACATCGGAGGAAACCTTCATGCCTGCGAAGAGATTCGAAGGTTGTGTGTGAAGTCGTCCAATCCGCACTGGGCCCGCGTGGACGACTAAGACCTAATCACCCTATACGGGTAGGCTCGTGCCCCTCGGTGGGGACGTTTAATGAGCTGTTGATGATGATGATGAAAAATATTAACGATTCCATTGGGCAGGCTACCACAGCAATGGGAGATGGCAAGGCTGCAAAGGAGCAAGAAATGGCCAGCACAGAGTACCGCAATCAGTTCGCATGGCCCAAGGACACCACAGATGCACCGCGGAAGAGCATCTCCATGGGTGCCCTGAAGAAGGCAGCCGTGGCTGAAGGTAATTCATTTTCTTCGTAGAATACGTATACATGAAGCTCTGCCGTATGTTGTGACCATTTTAGGGCCCTAACTCTGAGTTTGATGCTGGTGATCATAGGTTTTGTGGTTGCGTGTTGGTTGTGGGTTTTGTATGTTTATTTTATGATAATACATGGTTTCTTATTACCTTATGGCACTATAACTAAAATTATATACTTAGTATACTAATTGTTTCCTGAAATCATGAACCGTAATCGTATCTTTACTGACTAACAAAACTTAATAATCTGAAATATTGTTGGCTATTTAGGTATTAAAAAATAAAGAACAGATGAAATTAATCTACCTTACATTGTCATTACAAATTCGGATATACATTAAGTACATTGAACAATAATGTCAAAACTAATTATAAATATATACATATTAAATAGTCAAAACAACCGTCTTAAAGCAACTAAAATAGAGGCTATGTACCATTTCACAGGTATTGTAATGATGAGGACGTCGAAATGTCCAAAAATAAAGTTCACCCAAACAAGTAATTATTGGTAAAAATCCACCACAATTTTCCAGGATCGGTAGAAGCCGAACCACTAATGAACCACGTGGACGGTGATGATCACAATGACCACAAACGGTACATCGAGGATTACCTGTGGAATGGGCAGAAACCAGGGGTGCAAAGGTTGGTATATATTCAACATCAATATTTTTATGAAATATGAAGTTGCACTGTCTATTTCGCAAAATAATATTTTTTAAGATATTGTGAAAATCATTGACCGGTGAAGCATAAGTAGTGCCTATTATATTAACTCAAAAATTTTCATCATATTTTGAAGTGTAGATGTGTCTAGTGGTTTTCGACAAGTAATATTTTACTAAATGAACGCTGTTATAAGAATGCACAATGAATCAATTGTTGAAGCCTTGAGTGGATTATTTATTTTAATATCAACCATACATTAATTTCATAACTACACTTCTTTGATGAATAAATTATTCTTATAGTCGTATCATTTATTTAGATGATATAATTATAAAAAAATAAAATAAAAAAATATATGTTTATTTCAGGCTTAGCCCATAAAATTGTTAGCTTACAAATTACTTAATGAAAACATATGAAAAAACAATGATAATGATAGTAAACAATGACAGAAGAATATGATTTTATTTATAAATTTACGAAATAGATGGTCAGCTTCCATTTTAACCTTACTAAACCTACATGCATTCAAGACCTGTTAGCAAAACCTGAACTAACTAACATTAAAGTTAAACTAACGTGAGTTTGCAAACATCAAAGATTACATATTAGAGTTTCCGCAAACAGGTCTCGAACAATATTAGCTTCAGCTTTACACAGTTTCATGAAATGCTTTTCATATTTTCTAGTAAACAACTTATAGATTGTTTCGTATATTTTGTATAATATTTTTTTCTATATCAGCATGCTTTATTTTTAATTTTAATAACATAATAAACACAAGACAATCAGATACAATTGAAACAGTCTATAATTATAATCACATGTTTATATCACGGTTTTAATATTCTCACTACAGATGCTTTGCTTTAAGCTAAAGCAGCAGCTTTTCGCAATTGATATCATTGAACTTAAAGGTGGAGGGTAACACTTAATATCTTGCTTCATCTGAACACTAACACGGCCACACTGAAACTCACAGTTAACGATTTTTTTTCCCAAAAATCCGTAAAAATCCGGACATCGTATATAAAATATAATATGTAAATTATATTTATTTATTCAAGGATATTACCGTGTCAATACAACCATTCCATCCAAATCAATAATGTTTGAGTTACGTAACTTTTCAGGTGAAGATTGCAATTTTTCTAATAAAGTTACTGCTTTGAACTTTTTCTATGTCTAGCTTGTGTACTTACCCTGTCGCGAAGGAAACTTACTTGATAATACTTTTTGATTCAGTAAAAAATCATACGTAAGATTTTTGGAACTATTGAAAACCATTCAAAAATGTTGAACTACACCTGAACCTGAACACAGTCATATTATAAAGGTTTAGAAATAAACAATATGCATAATAATGTACTAGTACTAAACGATCAACAAAAAAAAAAAAAAATACATAGGACCTATTCATATATATATTCATACAGAAAATACACTTATTTATATCTTAACATTGTGGGTGCATCTTCAAAGGTCTACAGCATCCAAATTAAAGTTCAGTCGAAGTTAACGTTTATCGCCACAATTTGCTCCTCAATCCAAAACGTGGCGAATTGCTGCCCAAGTTTTTTGGCATCATACAAGCCCTGAAGTACCTACATACAGTTCCGAGTATGATTCATTACTGCACGCCATTGGCATTGCGCCAAACCTGTTTAAACCCCATAAAAGTTTCCTTCGCGTATGTTCTGCTCCTAATTTTTTTCTAACAAGTACTTTCAGCAGAACAAAGTCTAAATTTCGTTTTTTGTATTTGCTTACATTTCTCCTCACGGTGGCGGTGTGTAGGCCGAGTAGATTTAGACGATACTAGTTCGGAATGACAGCTAATAGATACTTTTTTCAAATATCAATGTGTCCTGCACTTGTCGATGTGTACGTTCATACAGAGTTTTGTTAGATTGTATGTCAATGTCTCACCCAACACTTCTCTAACACTGTTTTGGATTAGCATTCACCGGGCGCCGCCCGCACGTCTGTCCGTCGATCTCTAGACTCTTCTACGTCTGACATCCTAACCTCACCATTGCGAGCTTGACAATTATTTGAAGCATGTCTACCTTACTAACCAGGCTCGGCGCGAGCTAATTATTTTGCCGCATCATCATCTCCAAACTCAAGCGTCTAAGACTTAAAATGGAATTTTGCAGAAAATCGACGTTCCGTAGCGCGCTATCGGCCCTCATATCCAACGGGGAGGATCGTTCCAAAGATAATAGGAAACGTTACAAAAGCGAGTACAAAAAGAAATTTAGACCGTTCTCTCAGTACGTGTATGAGGCGTCTAAAGGGACATTTACGAAATGCAGGGGGAAAGGAAAGACGAATGAGGAGGCGAGCGAGAGGATGCTGGGGCCGGCGGAGAAGCAGGGGGTAGCGGGTGTTAGCGGGGGCGGGGCGGGGTCGTGGGGGTGGACTCGGGGCGGGGGCGGGGCGGGGCGGGCGGGGGCGGCGAGGACAGCGCCAGCACGCTGCGCGCGGCCGGCCTGCAGCCGCTGGGGCTGGCGCAGGGGGACTCCTGGTACCGGGAGGTGCTGGACCTGCGCAAGCGCGCCGGCGAGTACAAGGTCTGCGCCATTTGCAATTCCACATGTTACGGACGCCGCGCCCGACGACGCTAGTCGTATACTGAGACGTACCTCAAACTCGACCAATACGCAGATTACATCATCATGTTAACCTAGACATACTCGTTATGATATTTGAAATAAATAAATATTGGTCACAATCTATAAAGAAGAAACAGAAATACCGGAAGACAATGATACATCTCAGGATACGCCTAAAGGCGATGAACAAAATAATCTAGAATAAAGAATAAGTATGAAACTTTTAACAGTGGAACAGTGAATTAAATCTGACATTCAAGTATCCTCCTAAACAATCCAATACCCTTTTTTATTATTTTCTACTTAATCCTGCTAATCCCTTAAGCGGTAACCACATTGGCGTTACCAAGGCATGAGAGTTCTTCTTGAACAATATTTTGCACACGAAGAACATCATCATGTCTCAGTTTGCACTGCTGACGACGGTAATGCCACATAGTGTCGCGTAGACTTTAGTCACGACTATACACAGTCGCTTCGATCATAATCATGCTTCTGAAACTTGGCATTTATCGACAGTATCGCGGCTGGGGAACCGAGCTAGCGCCAGAACACATCACACAGCTTTACAATAAGCAATCGAGCTCTGGTATCAGGTGTCCGGCGGTCCTCGCTGTCTGCCCTATCACTCGCTTCCACCAATCACAAGTAAGTGACGCACACAATTATCGAAGCGGTCAGATTCGGCGCGACGGACCAACACTGGCTTAGTACGGTCCATCAGGTCATATCTAATCTGCTTTGACATACCATGAAGTATAGTAGTAAGAAGGCTGATGCAAAGCAAAGAATGGCTTGAACGGCATTGATCAATGCCATTGACATGCAGTAATGTAGTGTAGTGAGAATCAGCCGATTGAAGTTATAAATGTCATCAAAGTTAATTTTGATGTCACTTTTAGCTTGATTGTAAAGTTGAATATTCCATACAAATGAACTGCCACCTATGTGCACATTTTGAGAACGGATAATTATACAGTTGCCTTTCTCTAACCGCAGACCATTGCCTCGGGATGAGAAGGACGGCAAGGAATCGAAGGGGACCTCCCCGAAGAAGTTCCGATCGTTCAGGTCAGCTCCGCACCAGTCCATTCACGCCAAGCTCCAAGAGGCGAAGGCGTTAGAGCGGTCGCCGCATAAGACCTCGCCGCAAAAGCAAAGGAAGAAGTTGCAAGGGCACAGTTTCGATGAGGGCGCTACTCAAGATGGTGAGTTCATATTTCTATTGTTTAATATGATTTCTGATTTCTCATACGTGGAGATTTGTAATTAGTATTGTACTCTTATCATATTGTTATATTTAAGCTGTGTCTATTGAAACTGTTAAAACTTCAAAAATAAAATAAACATAAAAAAGTTGTAAATTCTTCAAGAAGCAACTAATCAGACAGGATTTGATGATTGGCACTTATTTTCAGAAAGATAATGTAAGATACAATTTTATATTAAAAATCTGTTGTTTGTGCTGGACTCTCATACGTTTTCCTCAGCGAGCCTGACCACATATACGCTATTTAGAATTCTGTCAAAAAAGTGAATGTGCATTGATTTCCAGTCCAGGAGAGTCCTTTCTTCCATTATCATCAATAACCACACGAAACATAAAATAGTCTTAAATCAGAATAACAAGAAGAAGAATAACAAAATAACAATTCTAATTTACATCATATAATAATACAGTTGCTATAATTCGTGTGTAAAATTTTTTAATATAATAATTATTATCAATTCATGTTCTTTAAAAATGGACCAGCCCACCTATTATTGTTGTTAGAGTCCATGGGGGCTATTCAGGCTTTTCCAGACCTGAAGTCACCTAGGCCTATAAGATCTCTTGATTCGCTCCCCTTTTAGAGTTCGTCGAAAAGTTGGGCACTTTGGAGGATACTCAGAATCCTGCCCAACTTTATAGATTTAATGTTACTTGCGTATGGTAGTTGTCCAAGTGGATATTTCGCTTCTGTTGTATAGGATCACAGTTGTAAAGAAAGGTGCATCGGTGTCTCTCTCTCTCTCTTCCGCACACTTAGCCTATTTGTGGAGATAACTTTCAGCTTGCAGTGTCAGTCAGTGTCCTAACAATAGCTCTGACTTTGGGTTTACCGAGCTGTAGCAGTTCAGAAGTTCGCTCCTTCGAATAGCCTTTATTAGTGCTTTCGAGTGAGCCGCCTCTGGTGACTCTAGCCAGACGTTACCAGAATCCTCGAAAGCTTCGTTCTAATACATTTTTCTTTAGGCTCTCGGGGATGCCACACAGGTTTAATAGTCCCTCTGGTGGCATTGGCCCCAGCCAGCCCACCTAACTTTGAAGACTAATAAAAATTATGAGCTATCGAGCTGAAATTGGCACATCGTTATTTATTATTAACCAGATTTGTCATAATATTAAATAATAGTTAAGATTTGAGGAGCAAGACATGTGTGTGTTGTAGGAGCGGGTCGGTCCCCGCGCCGGCGGCCGCGCTCGGCCGACCCCGCGCCCGCGCCCCGGCCGCGGGACCCCGAGCCGCGCCCGCCCAAGCCCACCGGTATCTACCCGCCCAAACTTATTTATAATACATATAATATCCACTAACATTCACACAGCCCATCTAGCCCCAAGTTAAACGTGAAGCCTGTATTATGGGTACAAACAACGGATAAACATACATATATACTTTTTTTGTAAATACATACATATTATACATAGAAAACACCCAGACCAATACAAACAGACATGTTTATGCACACAAATAATTTTACTGCCCGGAGATCGAACCCGGAACCCTGTGTAGTAGCCGACGTCTCATACAATTACGCCTAATGGGCCGTCAATGGGTTTATAATTCATATAATCATTATTATAAACCTTAAAAAACACAAACAAGGACTTACTATACAATAAAGCGCGCCATCACACACACACACGTATACTCAACGGAATAACCTAATACCCGTACACATACGCACACTATACCTACACTGACACACTTAAACAGACGTGTGAATAAAATAGACAATAACTCAAAATTATTCTAAAATGTAACATTAAAATACTACATAAACATTACTACCGTGCGGAATTTTCAAAAATTTTACAATTATTTTAATCCTAATTAAAAATGTCTAAAATCATTGTCCCAAATCATTGTTAGTCACAAGAATGTCTATAGAAACTATATCTTAAGCATACATTGGTTATATGAGTGCATATAAGCCTAAATTTAATAAATGAATTTGGACTTTGTCTTAGATTAAATTGTCATAAGATCTGAAATGTTTTCTAAAGGCTAGCCTTAGTTTTGTTTGGCAATTTTTTTATCTTAAGAGTTATTGGTAGTATTTTTTTCCACCACAAAATTTAGTGTTAAAAATAATTCGATCTGATAAGTTTCTAAATTTCTAATTGTAGGTTCTCGGGAAAATTAACAAAAATAGTTATTTTTACGTACGTAACAATAATGTTAGAATCACAAATTTGCCAAAACCAGCTGAACAATCTTGGAGCACAAAAATTGAGAATTTTTTGCACTATGGAGTATTATTTTTTGAAAATACATATTGAGTCAGTAAAACAATGTTCAATACGTCGATGACATTGTAGCATTTTGAATTAGATCATGAAGGTGTTAAGAATACAAAAAAAATTCAAATTTAAACAAATTTAAGAATTTTTAATGACTTCAGATAAAATTACGATTAAGTGTTTCATCGTAGTTTTGGGAAGTATAAATAGGCTGGGGGTCACAATCTCGTACATATTTTTTACAACTGTAAAAATTTGAGTAATTGTGCATTTTTCGCTTTGAAATACTTTGTTTCTCCAGTACAAGGATATGTAGTGGAAATTTGATATATATTTAATGGGACCTGTAAATTAACGCACGAACTCTTACCAGATAATAGTGGATATTAACATAAGCATAGCAGGAGTTCTTGGCGTCTTTTTTAAGATTTTTTCAGTTTCTAATTTCATTAGTTTCAATAAGATCTCGGAACTATGAAAAATGAGTTAAAAACATTATCGTTTGACATTTTCATTGTTAAGTTTTGTTAGTTTACAATATAGGTCTACTATCTTCTAATTTCAGTAGATCTTTCTTCAAATTTGCTATTTTAATTAAGTGTAATACTTCAAAATTGTGAAAATTACTTAACTCTAGTTAATGTTGTGTTCCTGCTTGATGCCTGTCCCTATCCTGTGGCTTATTATTGAGAAAATGGCTTAAGAGGACATTTCAATTTTCATTGAACTCCAAATCGAAATAGTTTTCCTAAACCTCCTAAAATTTCCTTTTCACGAACTTGTGTCATTAAGAATTGAATTTCTTGAACCATAATAAACTTGCCTTTTTTGGAAAATTCTCTGAAACATAAGTATAACGCACAATACCTAATTCCCGAAACTAAATAAGTCCTGGAGCCAATTTCTCAAGCCACGATGTTGAGTAGCAAAAACTTTTCTCTGTAGGTTTGCCGTTGAGTAGAGCCGCTAGTAGTAGAGTTAGGTCGACGTCGCGCGGGGGGCGGTCCCCCTCTGCACCGAGAATGAATGGGGTCGCTGCAGCAAAGTCCCCATCTACGCCGAAAGTGAATGGGGTCGCTGCAGCGAAGTCCCCATCTACGCCGAAAGTGATTCTCATGAACGGGACCGTCGGAGCGCGGACCCCCGGGGTCCCCGGGGTTCCCGGACCACCGGGAGGCCGCCGCAGCCGCAGCGTCTCGAAAGTGGGCATAAAGTTGGGTGCGTACCGGGTGACGTTGCGTCGACGCTCTGCTGCGCCGAGGGTCGTGGTGCTTTTGTTTGGTGACGTCATTTGTAGATGGTTTAATGTATGATAAATTATATAAATAATGCCGGTAGGAATGGTAATTAGGAAATTGGAATAGTTTTTTTTTTAAACTACTGAAAAAAAATTGTTTAATTTTAAAGTAGCGACACTAGATAGGTATGTTTATAATTTTTTCTCAAGTGAAAATCAATTTATCAATTTCAAAATAAGAATTTTAGGAAAAACAGTACAATTCTGAAATTTCATATATCTGATCTAGAAATGACGTCTCAAACAAAATATTGCTTTTTGGAAATCTTTTTCTTTTTACAATATTGATTTTGGATTGGCAATGTTACAATTAAAAGCCCTAGCTTCAAATTTTGTCTTTTTTTTTGTATTGGTAATGCTTTTTCCGTGTTTTTTTTTATATTTTTTTTACAATCGTCAGTGCGTCTACGCAACCCACTCTCGCACGGTCCTCACACCACAGCCACTAGTCCAATGGTTTATTTATGATCTAAAAAGAAAATACGGTACCGCGAGTTTTCTCCCGCCAATTCCTAACTTTGACATCACACGTGATCCGCCATTTTTATGTGATGTTGATTGATATTTTTACTTTGGTAGATGAACCACTCAACTTTCGAGCCAAAATTAAAATCAAAAGTAAGAAAAAAAAATTATGAAGATTATAAAAAGTGAACTGGATACCAAACACTAATTCCGTAAATTTTAGTAGACAAATTTTTATTTTTCGCAATTTTTTTTTAAGTTTTTTTAAATTTAGGAAACTTAAAAGATTAGAACTTAAAAAACAAGTTGCTGATTTCGTATCTAGAGCAAAAACTTTGAAATAGCTTTTTTAAGAATCCTTTGGGTACCGTATATTTATTATCATTGGACTGGTAACAAGGTGTCTGTCTGTTTGTCCGTGTGACACAACCTGCACTTAACACTGTAGATGAAATATTGCGTTGTTTTGACTGCAGGATTTGAAAGTTATTGAAAATGAAGTGTTTATTCAGTTTAGGTCCTTACAGAACACTTATGAATGTCAAATGAAGCTACGACTGCCAGCAAGAAACTCAGTAGTTACTCTTTTTTAAAAAAAATGTTTAGTACAGAAACATTTGTAATCATATTATATTATAGGACTAAATAAATAGTAATTTGGACCTAAAATCCTATAAGATGCTGTAAGTCAAGTTTTAATTACAGATGTAGATACTCAAAGATTGTATTTAGCTGACTAAATACTGAATTTTATCCCTTCGACCGCCATTGGCGCCTTTAGGCGCCAGACAATAGATTTTCTATAGTGTCTGGATTTCCGGCGTTCAATAGATTTAACACATTTCACTGTGCACATCATAAAATACTAGTGTGCGTTAATCAATTTAATGAGGGTATTTGTAATTTAATAATCTGTCAAGTATAATAGCAAGTTGCTCTCTTCCTATTGGTTATTCGCGTGACATTTGGATATTTAATGTCACTACAAACATCAGTGACCAATCGAAATTATCCTAGACCTTTCACCAACGTAGCGCCATCTAGTGAGGTTTTACATTGCAAAAACCCTCATTGTGATTCATTTATTAGATAACATATTGTTTTGTCGATGTTTAGAGTTAATAGAGAGTTTATTGTATCTCTATATCCTTATTGCATAATTAACCATTTCAAAACGAGGTTGTTGTTTTTGTTCATGGAACTTTAATAGTTCTTACAAATGCAGTTCAGTCTTTTAATAATACAAGTAAGCTTTAGATGTTGTTCATGATGTTTAAATTTAAAATATTCTTTATGTAATTTTGTACATAAGATCCTTTTTTCATACTCATACAGTTATATAAAAACTGTAAAAGAAAATTGTAGCCTTGGTAGAGCGATCTCATTTGTACAAGGAATATATGTTTGTCACAGTGTTGCCTAAATGATGGCGAGCCTTAATAATAAAATAAAAATCTTTGTTAATTAACTAATTAATAAAGAAACCAGAGATTTTATGGATATAGAGTTTGATCAATGTTTTAGTTGCATGCAGCGTGTTATTTTTCGCCCAAATAGAATTTAGTTGTGTGATGTGATGTCCTTACTTCTAATTTATGTTTGTTCCTACTTCATTATTTAGAGTTGTTCCTTTTTATAAATTCATTTGTTTTAATAATAATTTAATAATGCTAGATTTTTAACAATTACTCTTCATGACATTAAGCTTCAATAAGGATTTTTATGAACACTGAGATAATTAATTAAATATCAATAATGGAAAAACTGTGTAAAGTAAAACTTCCTTTTTCACTATTTCTATAATGGCAACACTCCTATTTTCATTTAAAGAGACATTATAGAAATGGAACACTCCGATTTTCATTTAAAGAGACATTATAGAAATGGAACATGCATACACCAGTTTTCTTTCTTATCTTATGACACCAGTTTGAGATCATAAATTGGGTACAAATTAAAACCATAAAGGTGTTATAACCCAACATCAAAAATACTGGCCACTAACAATCAATTCCACAAAAATATATA